>JAPTHA010000023.1:11634016-11665931 GCA_029814585.1 Gymnapogon annona | reverse complement strand
ACCTTGATATGAAATGTTGTATGGAAATTGTAAAGTGTAAAATATGTTGTTGTTGCCTGAAATAAAAAAGTTATCAAAATTATCGCTTGTTATTTAGTAACTTGGTGAAGCTTAGGAGTTTTAACTCTCCCATTTGTCATTGTTACTTTAATAAAAGTACATAAACATGGGGTGCTGGTGGAATAACATACCAAAATCAAACATGTAGTCCCAGCACTGACAAAAGACGTTCCAGGGTTTGGGGAAGAGCTGGTGCAGCCACCGTGGCATGGCCATTGTGAGAAGCGTCATCACGAACATGGTGTTGATGGACTGGATGAAACGCTCCGTCTCTTCAGGAACAACTGGATCCAAGCATCCAATTCTGGACTCAAATAGCACCGAGGAAATGCCTGTAAGAAAATAAACAGTCATTGTAATATAATTCTAATAAGAAATAGGAAAATGACAAACGTGATACTGACGCAGTGACAACTCCAAATGCTCAAGGAAATAAAACATTTAACTTTAAGGTCTGTATATCCGAGCAGGACTTAGAAGGTCCGAGGTCAACATATGTGTTTATGTGACTAATGCGGTTCACTTATTTCTATTTTCTTTTGTCAATGTACCTGTTTTGTGTTGTTAATGTTCTTTGTGTATGTGGGGTTTTTTTGTCTGTTGTCTCTGATCCTGTCATTGTGGGTTGTGAATATTGTCTTGTAGTGTATGAATGTAAGTGTAACATCTGATCAAAAATAAAAATTATTTAAAATCTTTAAGTAACCAATACTTTCACTTAATAAAGAGACCAAACTATATTTAGACATACAATTACAGTGATAATAGATGTTCTTATTTTTTTTCATTTTAGCAAAATACACCCTCAGAGTAGACGCCATGGCTGAACCCTTCAATGATGTTTATTTCTAACACTTTAACACAAATAAAAGAGGCATTAGTTCTCCTTAAAAACTAGATAAAAATCTGGTCCTGGGTTCAGTCCAGTGGTATCAGTATCATCGGGCAGATGTCACAGCTCAGCCTCCACTCAATAATAGTTTTGTTGACAGTAGAGTAAATGTTTAAGAACTTTGCGTGTGACCACAAAATCACTGGACTGAATCTGTGTTTAGTCTGGGACAATTTGGGAAAGGAGGATGAAGAAATTAAGCGACAGGAATAACTACTGCGGCGCCACCATGCAGAAAAACAGCGAAACACTGATGGGAAGATTTCATCTGGATGAAACATGAGGTGCAGCGTTTTCTCTCCAAGTGAGATTAATGTTGCTTATTGTTCGGTCTACAGAGATTTTACGCTGCAGGATTTGACAGATGTGTTGGTTTAAAGTGTGTTGTCATTACATGTTGGTTCAGCTCTATAAACCCCAACAGGGCTTGTAGGACTTAGGAGGTCAGAGGTCAACATATATCCCCATGGGACTCAGGCGGTTCACTCATTTATGTGGTTTTTGTTGCTGTTGATTTTTTGGTCACTGTACCTGTTTTGTGTTTTTTGTCTCTCCATCTTTTTTTTTGTCTGTTGTCTCTGATCCTGTCATTGTGGGTTGTGAATGTCGTCTTGAAGTGTATGAATGTAACTGTAACATGGTCTAAATAAAACATTTAAAAATATATATACATTAAAATAAAGGGAAAAAGAAAATTATAGGGTGCAGGATTTGATAGACGTGTGTGTGTGTGTGTGTGTTGTGTGTGTGTGTGTGTGTGTGTGTGTGTGTGTGTGTGTGTGTTTAAAGTGTGTTATCACAATGGCTCCTTCATGCAGCAAACCATAACAACAAGCATTTACAGTAGGGCCCGCCCAGTAGTCAGGCTCACTGCTGCTGCTCTTACCTTCAAGGCCAAAGCGATAGAACTCGCTGGCAATATCAGTCACGAGGCCCTGAGGATTTCTGCGAAAGCGAAGTTTGGCGACGAGATCAGTGACCACGCTGTTGAGAGTCTGATCGTACGCCTCCACCGCTTTGGGACGCAGCATGTGCTTCCCCAGGAGACTTCTCACCGCCTGCCACTCCTCTCCCTCACTGCACACACCATAAAAAGAACAAATAAAGATATGCATCTGTGAAAACTGCCAAATTACACAGAGATGGTTTCAATTATATGACGTCAAGGCGTCTTTTCAGGTCAGGCTTTGACAGAGAGCGGGAGGGGCTGTATGTTGTGCAGACTCTCAAGGCAGATATTGAGCTGAAACAGGAACCATTACCTAATTACATGATTAGTCGTCAACTATTACAGTCATACCTGAACAATTTCTTAACAAATTATTTATTTGTGGAGCATTTTCAAAAGGAAAAATACCAAATTTCTGAATCCAGCAGTTTCTTTATCCCTTCAGACCGAAGACATTAAGCGCTTTCCCACTGTAGGAATGTTTTTAGTTCTTAGAACCTTTTGTAGTTCTTAATACCTTTTTACTTCTTAGAACCTTTTGTTGTTCTTTGAGCCTTTAATAGTTCTTAGAACCTTTTTAATTCTTAGAACCTTTTTAGTTCTTAGAACCTTTTGAGTTCCTATAACCTTTTTTCATGCATTCCTACAGAATAGGAAAAACTAACTATAACCATAGTTCATAGAACCTTCTTAGCTACTGCTCTCAGGGAAGGACTTTTTTGTTTCTATAGGAACTATATGATATCAGCGTTTTCTGATTGGTAGACATCAGGCCACGCCCCTTTTCCATGTCTTGCAGAAGAGAGAGTGTGTTACAGTGAATATTTGCGCTTCAATCTGTGTGAACTTGTGGGAAGAGAAGGAACAAATGTCTGGTCCATGAACAGATGAAGAGAAGACAGTGGAGTGTGTGCACATACATTCAGTGTGTTGGTGATTATGGGATGTATGAGGCAAATCCATCTTCACTCTGCTGTTGACAAAACACTTTACTGAGATTCTCTTAAACTCATTTGTATTATATTCTATATTATTCACTTACATTTTGAACATAAATATAGATCATTTTTCATCCGTGTGTGTGTGTGTTAGTTGTAGTGTGTGTAATAGTGCTTTGGAGGATGCAGAAAAAGATTACGTCATACAGCTCAGTACCATGGTTCTACTGCCTGTGTGAATGCGCAACCAAAAAGTCCCCCTGGGAGAGTAGTTCCTACAACTCAATTACAGGTACAGGATAGGAACATCTATTTATAGAATAACTCAGTGGGAAAGCATGCATTAATCTACCTGGATTTTTGAAACAATGATCAACCTGTTACACCATTCATAGACCAAACAACTCTGACACTGATTGAAAAAAAACATCAATAACAAAAAAGAATGAATTTTCGCTTCTATAAAAACTCAAAGTGATTGACTGAAAGTCACACTCACGACGTCAGCAGTCCATAGTGGTGTCCGCGGATCTTCCGGTAGTCCTTCCAGGAGGACAGGTCTGAGCGCATGGGGTACTGGCCCTCCTGCCTCAGGACCTGCTCGATCAGGACTGGGTCGGCCACATGGACCGTCAGGATGGGGCCGAAGCTGGCCTTCCACATGGGGCCGTACCGCTGCAATCCCTCCACCTGGAACACAAGGCAGAGTTTGACTTTACAAAAAAATAATAATAATAAACCCCAACCTATTACACGATTAGCGTCACATTTGATTCTTTTGAGCTCCCGGCCCTTGCAGGGCCAGACAAAAGAAAACAAACATATTTTTTACAATCCTATAATGATGTAATAATTCTCACATGTTTGAGCCTTTACTGGCTCTGTGTCAATTAGAAACCAAAAAAAATCACTGTTTGGCCGGTGTGTTGACGGTTAAACAATTTACAAAGATGATAATAGAGCTGTGTTGGAAGAGGCATTTAGAACCCTAATCATAATAATAATAATGATGATGATGATAATATTAATCATAATAATAGTATTTGTATGGTGCTGCCTATTAACACATGCTCAAAGCGCATACGTTACTGATACATTAAACTATGTTTTGTATCCACAGTTGCCTGGGGTTAGAGTGACGAACACAAACCACGTCAAACGCACCTCCCAACCTCCCAGAATCAGAAAAACCTAATTTACCTCCCACCCCCTCACTGCAGAATATCTTACCTCACCCATGAAGGTCCGATAGGGAAGAGGTAATGGCGTTAAAACAGTAAATGTAATGGACGGTGTCACATTCCAAAATACCAGTCAGGTACATGCTCAAATGAAAAGTTCCCCTCACTGACTGGGAAGCCTGACCTGCAGGTACGAGCTAAAATAAATGAAAATAAAATGAACAGATTTTGTGTCGTATAATTCCAGGCAATATAACCAATAACATGTAATGTACATATGTAAAATATGTGTGTATATTTGTATTGACTCCTACTGATAAACAGTATGTGTGTATAAATGTATATATATACATTTCTTTTTATGGGTAAAAACAGGATTCTATATAGTGCTAAATGGTGTATACATTGTTTATATATTCTACATAGTATTTTTATGGTGAATCGCATACTGTTCTATATTACATTATTATTGCGATCATTATCATTGTATTGTTACAGTTCTTTGCAAATATTGCTAATCCTCCATTTTTTTCCATCTTTATACTGTCCATCAATCAATCAATTTTTATTGTCAATTCACCATATTGCGTTTCCCTCTGGCCATGCAGTGCAAAAAGTGTACAATATAAACATAAAACCTGTCTAAGCAGTAAAGTGCAGAAGTCGTAGTAACATAATAATATACCTGTCTATATGTGCAGTGATCTGCAGTATAAACTCTAAACTATAAAGTCATGGAACGCTCGCAAGAAAACAGTCTCCCTTGGTACTAGTGAGGTATTCTGATTCTCACTGTGATGATATACAACATAAAATACATTTTTCTTCTTATTAATCGATTAATTGTTCGTCTTCATCCTCTTACCTGTAACTCGTGCAGTCGTGACAGACCCCTTCTGCCAAACAGACTCCAGGCGAAGCTGGCCACCGACGGCCCGGGCATGTGCTCCAGAGTCCGGAGTGCCCCCCCCGCCGGTGTCCGCTCACACCACCTCTCCATCCACTTGACCAGGGGGAAGGACACTCGCACGGCCTGCTGCACCATCCTCCTCCTCACCGAGCTCGGTCCAGACGCGGATGCTTTGGAGGCCGGAGCTCATTTTCTCTGCCCGGGACCGGCTGCTCTATTTATAGAGCCAGACCTGCTCCTCGAACCCGCGGAGATAAAGCCGTAAATTTTCTTATTCTGGGTCAATCGTGGGTGTAACGCGACCCCCGAAGCCCGGCCCCGCTTGGATGAGACTGCGAGGGCGTGAGTTGGACCGGGAGGTGCGTCCAATCAGAGGGCGGGATGCGGACCATCCCAGACGCGGCGGAACACGTGGAGATCCTGACTAAACAATACGCGACTCCTGTCTGTGAGGCTTATCTCGTCTTCTCCGAAAGCACTTTGCACTCAGATAGTCTAAAGCCTGCTGACATATTTAGAACGATCACGCTCCTGGTTCATACCGAGTCTCGTGTGCATTAAAACGGGGCCCGTGTTAATATGGATCATATCGATTATATTGAAAACGTGGAAGTCCCGGTGCGCTTTCACGGATGGAGTTTTAGACCTCAGAGAAAAGAGGGAAACGTGAGATTCCACGCTGTGAATCTAGTCGAGATCATGATTGTTATACAGCAGTGTAAGCAATAATAACTCACTGGATGTATTGGAAAATAAGGCTGAGGACTTTTTCCAGATCCTGATCTGCTGGTTGGTTTTACCCAACAATGACAAATTCTTTGCTGACTTGGTGGGTTTCTGGAATAGGAAAAAAAAAATCCTGACCTGATTTCATTTCAACTGGAAGTTGTCCAAAGCGCCATGTGTGTGGACTGTGAAGTAACAACCCCAGGGGCTGGACTCAAATTCTGCTTTGACATTTGCTCTCACATTTTTTGTGCTCTTAGCAGAAATCACCCAATTTCACAGAAATACAAAGGGCAGACTGGCAGCGCTGGCTATAAAATAATGAAGCCTGATGGAAGACATCTGCATCCATTATGGCTCCATTAATGTATATAAAGTACTTAAAAATTCCTATTGGCTTTTATAGTTTTTCATGTTAGTGTTAAATTGCACCATATACGAGGCCATGAACATATGAAACTATATGTCAGCCAAACGCTGCACACATTAATGTCTGCACCTTAAAGGACAAAGACATATATTGGCGCCTGAAATTCTAGAAATGACTTCTTGCTGGTAATATACAGTATTTAGGAAGATTTAGGTCTGGATTAATAATCAAATGTAGTGATGTAAGACAAGATGAAGATACTCCACTACAACAAACAGTTCTGCAGTCAATGAATCTAAAGACATGAGAGGATGCATCAGTTACAGCTCAATAACCTGCTCCAGCTGAAACATTAAGGACTTTACCACTGTAGGTGCCTTTTGTAGTTCCTAGAACCTTATTAGTTTCTACAACTTTTTAAAATCCTTACAACCTTTTTAGTTGCTAGAACCTTTTTAAGTTTTTAGAGACTTTTTAGTTCTTAAGAGCCTTTTTTGTGCATTCTGACTGTAGTTTGTATAGAAACAAACTACGACCATAGTTCCTCAAACCTCGTTAGCTTCTCAGAGGTGGGGATTTTTTTAGTTCTACCATACTATATGACGTGGGTGTTTGCTGATTGGTAGACCTCAGGCCATGCTCATTTCCACATCTTGCAAAAGAGAGAGTGTGTTACTGTGAACATAGCGTGGCTGTGATCAGGTTGTAGACATAAGTCCTGTTGCTTTAATACAACAGTATACATCAGTTTATATAACAGATCTACAAATGACCTTTATTCGTTAACAATAATAAACACTTCACATGACCTTTGACCTTTCCCGTTGGAGCGTCGTCAGTAGCGTTTCAGCTCTTGTTTCCACATCTGTGTAAACTTGTGAGAAGAGAAGGAACACCCGTTGGGTCCATGAGCAGATGAAGAGAAGACAGTAGAGTGTGTCCACAAATTTCATTGTGGTGTTGATTATGGGATGTATGAGGCTAAATCCACTTTCACTCTGCTGTTGACACACTCTGTGGAGATTGTCTTGGACTCATTTGCATTATATTCTATATTATTCACTTACACGTGCAATGCTTTGAACTTAATTATAGATCATTTTCCATCCCTCTGTGTGTGTGTAGTGTGTATAAAAGTGTTTTGTAGGATGCGGAATAAGATTACGTCACACTGCTCCGTACCATGGTTCTACTGCCTGTGTGAATGCACAACCAAAAAGTTCCCCTGGCGGAGTAGTTCCTACAACTCAATTGCAGGATAGGAACATCAACTAACAGAAAAACTACTACTCTGTGGGAAGGCACCTATAAACCCCTGCAGTACTTAGCAAAGGAAGGATCTCAACTATTTGCTTAGTTATATCCAGATAGTTATTTGTTTTTGGTCAGGCTCTTTATTTAACTCTTACTGCAGAAAGTAGCCTCTAATTCCTCTAACGTCTAGACTGGTTATTGCATGACACTATATTCTATGTAAGAAGATGTATAAAAAATATTTTATACTGCTAAGAAATTTATTCCGAGATAATGGAAATTGGTTTGAAGAAGTCAACAGTTGTGTGAAACTGGAGAAAATAACCTACTGGATGAAAAAAAGTAGGATGTTCTACAACACATGGTTAAGTCATTAAATTGACATGACATGACATCTTTCCCAGAGAGTACCGTGATTTCTGGACTATAAAACGCCCTTGAATAAAAGCCGCACCAGCTAAAATTTGGGGAAAATCCAGATTTGTACATATACAAGCCGCACTGGACTAAAAGCCGCAGGTGTTTTAAAGTAAACTTTTTTACCATATGTAAGCGTTCATGCATGAAGGGGATTGTCGGCAGTGTTCCCTCTAAGCTGCGCACATAAACCAACCGTGCTTCTCCACCGCCACATCAAACCTGCAGTTAATGAAGTACATGTGCGCAATTTGTCTCATGATTACGGTAAATGAACCAAAACAGAAGCATAAAAAGATCATTAAAACTGTGCGCAAACTGTCTCGCTCCTGTAATGTCCATCTTGCTCTCGCTCTGTCTGTTGTTTGTGCTAATTCCCTGTGTCTTTTTGCGCCTCCAGCATTTCCTGCCGGAGCTGCCTCTTAAAGGAGGAGAAAAATTATGTTCATATTCATATCATGAAAATAATGAAAAATCCATAGATTAGCCGCACTGCCGTATAGGCCGCAGGGTTCAAAACATGTGAAAAAAGTATCACCTTGTAGTCTGGATATTACGGTAGTCACCTTTCTCTTGGATTTAGACTTAGACTTGGACTTCCTTTATTGTCATCACACAGACACAGACAGTGAATATAGCAATGAAATGTCATTGATTGGCAACTGACAACACAGTATATGGAAAAAAAACCCTAAAGTGCAAAATTACTACGAGTGTCCAAAGCCATGAGTGGCTGCAGTGCAAAGGTGACAACACATACAGTCAATATAATAAGGAAATAAATAAGAGGAGGAGTGCAATATTGCACGTAAACAGTACATGTAAACAGTACTGAAAACAGTGTAAGTATTGCACATAAATGCAAACTGTACTATAAACAGTGCAAATATTGCTTGTGAAGTCAAGCACAGTTTAAGAGTCCGATGGCTCGGGGGAAGAAGCTGTCACTGAACCTGGCAGTTCTACAGTTGATGCAGCACAACCTTCTGCCTGACGCCAACAGAGAGAACAGTTCATGATGAGGGTGGGTGGGGTCAGAGTGTATTTGGTGAGCTCTGGCCAAGCAGCGTTTGTGTGCAATGTCCTGGTTGGGGGGGAGAGGAGTCCCGATGATCTTCTCTGCTGCCCTCACCACTCTCCTCATAGGCTTCCAGTCTGAGGCCCTGCAGCTCCTGGACCAGACGGAGATGCAGTAGGTCATCAGGAAGTGCAGGCGCTGCAGGGCTTTCTTCACCAAAGAAGCCATGTGAAGGGTCGAGTGGAGGTGTCAGTGATGTGCACCCCAAGGAACCTGGTGCAACTGACAACCTCCACTGCAGTGTCACTGATGAAGAGTGGGGGGTGACTGGGCCGTGATCTCCTGAAGTCAACGATAATCTCCTTAGTCTTATCAATGTTCAGGAGCAGGTTATTCCTCTTACACCAGTCAACCAGATGTTGCACCTCCTCCCTGTAGGCCAATGGTCGAAGGGCCGGAGGTTCAAATCCTCGCTCCGACTGTCCGCATGCCAAAGTGTTCTTGAGCAAGACACTGCACCCTAAATTGCTCCCAATATATAAGAGCAGTCCATTTACAACTAAGTGTAAATAATATATGAAGTGTTTAGCAGAATGAAGGTGGATTAAGCCTCATACATCACATAATCAACAACACAATGAACATATGTGGTCACACTCTACTGTCTTCTCTTCATTTGTTCATGGACAAGATGTGTGTTCCTTCTTTATTTATAAAGATGTGGATACAAGACGCAGAAATAACGCAAATAAGACTCCAACGGGAAAGGTTAAAGGTCACATGAAGTGTTTATTACTTATAAATTTTGTTGGTAGATCTGTTGTATAACACACTCTCTCTTCTCAAGACGTGGAAATGGGCGTGGCCTGAGGTCTACCAATCAGCAGGTTTAAAATTATATTGTTCTGTCTTTGCACATTTTGTTTTCCCTAAAAAAAGCCATCCTTAAACCTGATGACTGTTTTATTTCTTCAAATAAAAATAAAAAGTTATCCTACATTTCACTCGTCTATATGCTATGAAAATATTTATTTTTATCAAAACCACTGAAGATGAGTTAAAGCAGTGGTCCCCACCACCACGGACCATGGACCGGTACAAGTCTTTTGTAGTTTCTTTGGTTGTAGAGAGGCTGTTACTCATGTTATGTTGTTGGTGTGATGTTACTGTTAATAAAGTTACATACACAGTGGATTCACCCTTATTATTATATTTACTAAATACCAGTGGGTAAATCATGTGGGTCCTATCATTTTATTTTGTTGCATCCATCCACCACAACTTAAAGGGCGTGAAAATATTATCACACATTAAAGCAGTCCATGGAGTAAAAAAAGGTTGTGGTCTACAGCGCTAAACATTACAAATACAGAAAAATGAAAATAATCATAATTAAAACCAGCAACTGTAGGAGTCTGACACACCACCGCTCGGTTGCATCATCCTGATCACATCGATGAGTTGATAACAGCTATGACTGCATTGAAGGAAGAGGCATCGTATCTATGGCTTCCGCTTCCAGAGACGCAGCAACGCTTCCATATCTGACCTCGTTATTGACACAACTTGACCCCAGCATGTGTAACACACTTCTGTTTAAGAAATCGCAAAGTAAACTGTCATGCCAAGTTTTGAGGATGACAAAGCAAAAATCGAACCGCTCTCAAAACGTGCGCTTGCAGATTTAAGACACGACACAAGTCGAAGACGCATCGCTATCTGAGAGAGCGAAGATAAAAAGTAACCTCTGAAAATGACATCAACAACTACAACCAAGGCTTTTACAAATGCAGGATGCTCAGTCAAGACATTGTCTGACAATGAAAAATCCAAATAAAATAATATCTATTTTTTAAAAAGTGCCTGTGTTTGTACAAATGCACTTTTTAAAAATATATATTATTTTATTTGTTTTTTTCATTAGACAATATTACAGTTATGTTAATCCACTACAAGACTACATTCACAACCCACAATGACAGGATCAGAGACAAGACACAAAACACACACACACAAAGAGCTAAAAAAACAACCCCAAGTAGAATGACAAAAAAACAACACTTAAATAAGTGAACCGCCTGAGTTGATATAGAGACATATATTGACCTCTGACCACCTAAGTCCTGCATGCTATCTATATATGGTTCAAAGTCAACAGTTAAAGCTGCATAAATAAGTGAACCGCATGAGTTAAAGAGAGACGCATCATTATCTGAAAGATCCGAGATAAACAGAGGCCTCTGAAAATGAAATCAACAACTTTATTAAACCAATGCTTTCATAATCAGACGCTCAGTCAATATGAACAAATGCACTTGTCTTCTAATGTAACGTCACATGCTGCCTTGCTCAAAGGTCGAGAAGCTCGTCTTCACTCTTGTCTTTCCAGGTGGTATTTTAAGACCACACAGGAAGCGGACAGCAAATTAAATAATCCTCAAACCATACACAGTTCATTAATCAGGCCTTTCCTGGATTAATATTGATTCTGAAAAAAATAGAATAAGAAATCCTGTGTTGAATGGTGTCTTTGTGCCGCGGCGTCGTGGAGATCATGGTGGGGATCGCCTGAGAGGTATTTCCCCTTTCTGTACTGGCGCGCTGCCCAGACGGCAGCGGCTGCACTTCCAGACTAGTGTGTTAAAGTTCATGGCTGCAGCCCGTCAGTCTGGGTGGCTTTGTATACACACACACACACACACATACATACACACACACACACACACACACGCACACACACACACACTCATACTGTACACACACTGGTGGTATGTACGTGTGTGATCAGATTCAGATTCAGATTCATTTTATTGTCATTGCACAGACCAATGGTCTGGCAACGAAACGTCAAAGCAGCAGCAGCACAGAGTAGAAAAAAGGCAGAGCAGATGTACACCATCATTGAAATTCTTGCACAACATAGACAATATATACATGATTGAGGTGCATATGAATTAGTAACTGTTGTCTGTTGTCCTCACTTACATATTGTATGTATGGTGATGGGGGTCTACTCAGATGACCCCCCCCCCTCCCCGCCGCATCAACTGTTGACTTTGAATGACTGTTTCTTCATAGTCAACCATAGCATGTAGGGCTTAGGAGGTCAGAGGTCAATATGTGTCTCTATGTGACTCATGTTGTCCATTTATTTATGTGGGGGGTTTTGTTCATTGTACATGTTTTGTGTACTTTGTGTGTGTGTGTGTTTTTGTCTGTTGTCTCTGATTCTGTCATTGTGGGTTGTGAATGTCGTCTTGTACTGTATGAATGTAACTGTAATATTGTCGAATGAAAAATTAAAAAAAAAATTAAAATAATATATATAGAAAAAACACAGTCCAGCAAAGACAATCCAGTAAAGTATTTGGGTCGTTCCGCCAAAAGAGGGCAATTTGCTCGTTGCAACTTTTCAAAATTAAACTTCATTTTTCATCCATTTCAATATAGAATTTAGTAATATACACATTTACTCATTCAAAATGAGTAGTGGTCAATGTCAGGCTACTTTATTTAATTTATTGTAACTTTCAAAAGTTCATTATCATTGCATTGCCTTGCATTGCGCAGCGGTCAATGCTCCCTCTAACTATTATTCACAAAACTGATCTCAGATGACAGCAACTTTACTTAGCCTGTTTCATTTAAAATGTATGCAATCATGTAAACTAATTAATATTATTCCATTCATTATTTATATTCATTAATTCATTGTATTCTTTTAATTAATATGAAAGGGCATCTTTATTTCAGTAACAACAATGAGGGTAACAGCAATGAGTTTTTGGCATAAAATTAACAACAGCGTGAAATCTAGCCACTTAGCATCTATGCTAGTAGCTTGAGCACATGGAGCACATTCTTAAGATTTATCTTTATCTTTGAGATAATTTAGGTAACAGGACTGAGTTTTTAGATTGACCAAATGATGTCACTTCCTGCAGAACATAGTACTGGTGGAATGTTCCAACATTTTCAGAGGGAGGAATGTGTTTGGGTAACAGCAATGAGTGAAAACCTGGGGAGGGCACTAAAATGCGAATTTTAACCAAAATATATTGCCTTTTTTTGTTTTTTGTTTTGCAAGTGTAAATAGAATATGGAGTCACGCTTAAATGCAAAAAAAATATTTTGGAAGGATTTTGTTCATGATGCATTGTGGTAAAGTGTAGCATTTGGCTCTGGGGACAGGCAAGAAATGCTATGTATCAGTGTTTTGGATGCCTTTTTAAAATATTAAAAAAATATATATGTGTAATTTCTACAATGATTCATGTGTACAGTGTTTTGTATAATAATAAAATATCATTGGTATTATATTATTACTTGTGTTTTTACATTTAATATACAATAATATGCTGGGGACGGAAATGTCCCTCTTTTGGCGGAATCGCCCATTTAGTTCAAAAACACACGAATGATCCACAAAGGCGCAGAAACAGCAGGAATATTTGTTCAACCTCAGATCAATGTTGGTGATTTTGTAAAAAAAAAAAAAAAAAAAGAAACAAACATAGACATTATGATCAAAGATTAACCTGGTTCTGTGTGAGGTGTGGCTGTTTCTGTGTCCTCGGTCACTTCAGTGGAAATATGCACATCATGTCGAACTTTGAT
The DNA here is from genome assembly GCA_029814585.1 of Gymnapogon annona. Classification (NCBI taxonomy): domain Eukaryota; kingdom Metazoa; phylum Chordata; class Actinopteri; order Kurtiformes; family Apogonidae; genus Gymnapogon; species Gymnapogon annona. The sequence continues at coordinate 11,652,599 of JAPTHA010000023.1, read as the reverse complement.
TAACTATAAACTGAAAGACGATTTTGTTTTTCTAATCACTTAAAAAGAGAAGGTTATTTAGTGAAGAATAAAAGCAGCAGTAAATAAATAATAATAATAATAATAATAAATAATGACTTTAATTGCCATACATGCAGAAACATCTCATGTGCTGAAAGGGTATGTGTTGGAACACATCTGGACTTCATATGAGACAAGTCTTTTTTTTTCTTTTTTTAATTCAGCCTGTATGTGGTGTGTGTCTTCAATGGCAATCACTGAGAATACACTCTGTGACAGGAAATGACTATATATGGACTAGAGAAAATAAACAAGTTTGGACTTATCACCTTTTAACTAGCTGGTATTGTTAGAATTATGGGTAGAAAAATTATGTATGGATCAGTCTTTTAAAATGTTAAAATCTTTTTCCCTTCCGGGGTCACCACAGCAAATCCATTCGCGTATTTGATTTGGCAGGAGCTTTTACGTCAGATGCCCTTCCTGACAAACCCACTGGAGGCTCATCCCAGGTATCAAACCAACTGAGCTGTCCAGCCAGGACTTTTAATGTTTTTTTAATTATCATTATTACTTAAAATTTTTTACTTGACAATATTACAGTTATGTTCCTAAAAACACATACACAAACAACTTGAAAAACACAAAACACATACAATGACAAAAAAACAGAAATAAGTGAACTGCATGAGTCACAGAGAGACATATGTTGTCTTTTAAGATTTTAGATGGATGGCGTAACTTCAGGAGAAAAATCCACCTTCTTCATGTTTCAACACTTTAAATGTGTTGTTGCATTTCGACTGCAAGCCTTGTTTACATTCTCCAGCTATAATTAAATTGGAACACATAGGGGTTGACCTTAATACTTAAAACCCTGATTAATACTTAAAACCCTGATATATTTGTTTTCCTTATTGTCAAGTCCATTTATTTCTATAGCACAATTTAGAACAACAGACGTTGACCCAAAATGCTGTATAGACACAGACAACGATGACATTAAACAAAAATAAAATCTAAATAAAATAATAAGAAAATAATAAGAATCTAAGTGAATAAATAAAATCAAGGTAGAAGACGGACTCTAGTCTCTGAAAAGCAGGGGGGAAAACTAATTAAAATCAGGGATAGAAATTATTGTTAAACACATTATTAAAAATAAAAAAAACAGATTAAACATAGCATTAGCACTGAGGAAGTATATTGGAATAGCATTGAAAACAGGAAAAAATAAACAAGAAATTGATAAATACAATTAAATTACACCATGATTTTTATTTCAATAGGTAGCAGACTCCTGAGTGTTGTTGATTTATCAATTCATATTGGATTTTTTTGTGTCTGTTCTGGTTCTTTTTATTTAATTCTGATTTTCTTATTTAGAATAAAATTGTTGGGTATTATTGTATTTGTGATTGAGTTGTACACTTAAAAACTTTTCAATAAAACTTGTTTTAAAAAAGTATGTAGTCAAAGAGTAAAGGTCAAATCAGCGCCCCCTGCTGCCTCGGCACCTCACACACGATGGAGGGATGGAGGTGGGACACCATTCTTCCAACACACATTTGAAACGTAACTTGGTGAGAGGTAATGAACAAACATCCTGCAGAGTTATCAGATAAGAGGCATAGACACGGACCTTTTTATGTTATTTTATTTTGATTTTTCATTAGACAGAGTGCGGCCATGACAGGTGATAGAGCGGGTCGTCCAATAACAATACATAATCAGATCAAATCAAAGTTTATTTGTATAGCGCCAGATCAAAACGACAGCCGTCTCAAACGCTTTACATACAAGTGAAGTATATAAAAAAAAGAAAATAGGAAGAAACCCAAGAGAATCCTCCAGGAGCAACACACTAGTGACAATGGCGAGGAAAAACTGCCTTTCCTAGGCAGAAACCTCGAGCAGACCCCGACCCCTGGAGGATGGTCGTCTGCCCAGACCAGTTGGGGGAAAGGACAGGGAGAAACAAGATAAGGAGAGAGGGAAAGAACAAGAGGGTGGGGTGAACAAGGGAGGAAGAAGCACGGACAAGTAGGACATGAACAACAGTCACAAAGACATCCCAAAATGCAGAGTTGATGGGGGCAAGAGTCACGATGATGAAGGGTCCCGGTGGTACTGAGCCTGGGTCGACGGTTGGGAAGGGGTCAGAAGAAGGAGGCCAGGAAATCCTCCAAGGCTGTAACAATAAATTATAAGGATTGGTGGTTCAATTCCCACTCTCTCCTGATGTGCCGTTGTGTCCTTGGGCAAGACACTTCACCCACTGTGCCCATCCCTGTATGAATGTGTGCGAATGATCCCCGCGATAAACTGGTGACTTGTTCAGGGTTCCCCCCCGCCTTCACCCTTGAGTATCTGGGATAGGCTCCAGTGACCCCCGCGACCCTGCAAAGGATAAAGTGGGTTCAGAAAATGAGTGAAATGACTTTTCATCAGACAAAATTACAGTTCCATTCATACACTACAAGACGACATTCACAACCCACAATGACAGCATCAGAGACAACAGACAAAACATCCGCCAAACAAAAAACCCCACATACTGTAAATAAGTGAACTGCATGAGTCACATAGAGACAGATTTTGAACTCTGATCTCCTAAGTCCTACAAGCCCTGTTCGAGTATATAGAGCTGAACCAATGTGGTGTATTGGTACATTTTCCATGTAGTTTATAAATGGTTCCATATCTTGTTGAACATCCTACTTCTTTTTTCATCCAGTAGGTTATTTTCTCCAGGTTCACACAACTGTTGACTTTTTCAACCACATCTTGATTGATTGATTTTCTATCAATATATTTCCTAGCGATTGTCAACAGAATTTCTCTCTAAAGTTGCCGTCATTGGGCACTTTCCACATAGTTCTTTGAAGATTTTCAATGTTTAGAACCTTATTAGTTCTTAGAACCTTTTTAGCCCCAACTCACAGGCAGGGTCTTTTTTAGTTCTACAGGAACTATATGACGTGGGTGTTTGCTGATTGGTAGACCTTAGGACACGCCCATTTCCACATTTTATAGAAGAGACTTAGAGTGTGTTACAGTGAATATAGAGCGGCTGTGATCAGGTCGTAGACATAAGTCCTGTTACTTTAACACAACAGTATACATCAGTTTATACAACAGATCTACAAATGACATTTATTAGTTAACAATAATAAACACTTCATGTGACGGTTGACCTTTCCCATTGGAGGATCTTTCGTAGCGTTTCATCTCTCATATCAAACATCTGGTGCATGAAAAGATGAAGAGAAAAGACAGAGTGTGGACACATACTTTCATTGGGTTGATTATGGGATGTATGAAGCTAGATCCACCTTCACTCAACTGTCGATATGCCCATTAAGCACTTCATGGAGATGGTCTTGGAGTCATTTGTATTATATTCTGCATTATTCTTACATTTTGAACATATATATTGATAATTTTCCATTCCTGTGTGTGTGTGTGTGTTAGTTGTAGTGTGTGTAAAAGTGCTTTGTAGCATGCAGGGTAAAATTAGGTCACACTGCTCCGTACCATGGTTCTACAGCCTGGGTGAATGTACAACCAAAAAGTTCCTACAACTCAATTACTGGTACAGGATAGGAGCATCAAGTAAGAGAAAAACTACTACGTAGGTCAAATCAGTGCCCCCTGCTGGCTCTGCATCTTCATCCATGATGGAGGTGGAACACCATTTCTTATGTTGTTTAGTGTGAGTTGATGAACAGACATCCTATAGAGTCGTCAAATAAGAGGCAGAGACACTGACTTGAACCCGGATCGCATGAAGAAAGAGAGTCAGAGCTGTGATCATGGAGCCAGTAGATCTGATGTAGAGACAGTTTGGAGACGTTGTTATTGTAAATGACGAGTTTGGTTGGACATCCAGATAAAACCAGAGGATCATTCGCGTTGGAGTCTGGTGGTTGACGGGTTTAAAGACATTCTAAGAGTGGAGGAGGATGACAACTCAGATGTGACTGTGTGCAGAGACGGCAGCTTCAGGAGCAGCAGTGGAATCCAATCCCAACATGAGCCCAGTTACTGACTGAGAAGAGGAAACTGCCACGGAATCACAAACCGCACGGAAGGGGATGTAGGAGTTACCACTGAGGAAGAGCTATGGAGAAACCTGTGTAGAGAAGATACTAGGTACAGACTGAGCCACAGATGAGTCACCTCCAATTTAAATACCAGGTATAGACTGATCCAGTTCAACTTCCTCATGAGTTGTATATTACCTGCATAAATGACATAAATATAACGCTAATGTATCACCTTTCTGAAACTCTATCATATTACCACTGGACACTGAAGTCTGTCTACTAGTGAATCTAACTAAACTCAAACTGTCAAAGTATGTGAAAAAACAGACCAGTACACCACATTGGTTCAGCTCTATATACCCCAGCAGGGCTTGTAGGACTTAGAAGGTCAGAGGTCAACATATGTCCCTATGTAACCAATGCACTTCACATATTTTTGTGTTGGTTTTTTTTGTCACTGTATCGCTTTGGTTTTGTGATGGTGTTTTGTCTGTTGTCTCTGATCCTGTCGTTGTGGGTTGTGAATGTCGCCTTGTGTATGAATGTAACTGTAATATTGTCTAATGAAAAAAAATTACAATATTTTTAAAAATGAATCACAAAGCACACTTTGAACTCCTGTCATAATTTTTAAAATGGTTCAATGGTTTGGGGGTGGGTGTTTAGATTATGTCAGGACAACAACAATTGACAGCTGCCTCTGTAAACACGCCGAGATGAGATTAACCTTTGACCCCAATAATATTGTGAAGACAAAACGGAACAAATTCTTTGTTTATAAAGCAAAGACAACTACTGCTGTCTGCCAGGTATAAATAAGTTTCCTTTTGACCGATTCCTATGCAACATATTTAATTACACTCATTTGATGATGATAAAATCTAAAAATTGCTTTGTTGCCACATGGTATGAGAACATAAAAGCAGACTATTAACATCATAAAAAAGGTGAAGGCACATCCTTCATTACAGCACATGTGGACTTAAGGAAATCACAGACTGTGGCTCAGAAGTGACTCTTTAATGTAAAACCAAAAGTCAGTCATTTATGTTTGAAATTTTATAAACAATTACAGTTCTGGAAACCATCATCGCACCATGTATACAAATGCTGAAAAAAAATTATTTAATGGATTTATCTTTACCTGCAAGTTTCTCCTCCATATCTGTCATGCACTTTATCACTGTATTTATGGATTATTTGATATCTGCCTGCATGTGTGTGTGTAGGTATGCGTGACTAGTGAAATGCTTTTAAATTTCATTGCACTGTATAAATGCAGTGACACTTAAGTATTCTATTCTATTCGGATCTATATGTGCATATTACTGATAGTATTGAACTCAAAGTCTAAAACCACGAGTGAAACAAAGGACAGAAGGTCAGTGTCCAAATGAGTGAACACAAATGTTTCTAATATGACTTTAATCATACAAATGTGGTTGAAGAAGTCAACAGTTGTGTGAACCTGGAGAAAATAACCTACTGGATGAAAAAAAGAAGTAGGATGTCCTACAAGATATGGAACCATTTATAAACCACATGGAAAATGTACCAGTACACCACATTGGTTCAGCTCTACGTAACCGAGCAGGGCTTGTAGGACTTAGGAGATCAGAGGTCAACATATGTCTCTATGTGACTCATGCGACTCACTTTTTTATGTCTTTGTCATTGTACTCGTTGTGTTTTTTGTGTTTTGTCTGTTGTCTCTGATCCTGTCATTGTGGGTTGTGAATGTCGTCTTGTAGTGGTTGAATGTAACTGTAATATTGTCTTATGAACCTTCCACCTCAGTATTGTGACCCTTAACCTGTATGACGCAATAGAAAAGCAAACTGAAATCTATTAGGGATAGGACGTAAAAATAAACAACTGACATAATATGGTTGTACAAGTGTGAAGAGCCTCTTATAACTGGAGATGATTTTCAGAATTAACCATTCAAAGTCAGGCCGCATCTGTACCCACATCACCCACCCACCACTCCTACAGTGAAGCATGATGGAGGAACTTGATCTTTGGTCGTGAACGCAACTCAAGGCACCAAATAACAAAAGAATGGCTTCACCAGAAGAAAATGAAGGTTTTGGAACCATCCTGCCAGAGTCCAGACCTGAATCTCGCCAAATATTTGGAGGTTCTGGAGTTTTTGGCAAAGGGTGGAGCAAACATCCTGACATCCTCCATGGGTATCTTGATATATGGAGCTGTAATAAAAGCCCAGGGTGCCTCAGGAAACTATTAGTTTAAAGGTGTGCATATTCGTGCACCCAGGTTTTTGTACGTTTCTTTCATTTTTCACCTTCACACATTTGAGTTTGTTTTTCATTTGACATGTATATACGTCTCGTGAATGAATGTATATGGGTCGTTCCACAGAGGTGGTGAAATGTTACGAGCAATTATTTGCGGTAAAATATATTAAAAAGCATCCAATATTTACAAACAACAATTTCGTCAGTAATCAGGTATCAACATGTAGATATAAAATACTGTATCAAGAATTTTCTCCGCCCAACTATTTTGCAATAAACCATGTCAAACGCATTTTTGACCAGCGCCGAAGTGTGACATTTAAGCCGTCACCGACGGAAACAGCCACAGTGTTAAAAATATCTGCAAAATCATTCAACCACTTGGTCAGTATCTGTAAAAAGGGTGCGCCTACCACTCAACAAAAATAAATAACAATCCCCGGCCAGATTTCTGAAAGGCACTCATCAAAAATAGGCATCGTGCTCGTAACTTTGTCGGTCAAAACGCGTTACGGGCGAGTGGCGACTGAATTTCATAACTATAAATGAACGACGACAATTTTACTACGGGTATTTGGAATTGAAGCAGTAATCTCCAAAAATAATCATAGAAGGATCAGTCAATTGCCAAAGTGTCGGTCATATTTTCGTTTGAGCGACTTGGATGAAATAAAAAAAAGTGGCCAGCAATTTTTTTTTTTAATGGTCAAATTAAGTAAACTATGTATGTTTTTATCCCATGAACCCCTAAATGTAATTGGTATACTTCAAAGAAATTTAACTAATACATTTTCAATAGAATCAATCAAGTTCTTACATTTTTCTTACGTGTCACAAATTGTGTACCACCTCTGTGGAATGACCCATATACGTCTCATCAAAGGTGAGAACGTTTACAAATGATTTATCTACAACATCAAAAAAACCTGCCATTTGAACAAGTATGTGTCGACTCTTTCAATCCAGTACAGGTCCAAACACACAGAATGAACGTCCTGAAATACAGTGAAACAATAGGGAAAGAGAAAACAGAGAGTCTAGGTAAACACACCACCTCTCTATGAAGGAGAGTCAGGGTTGATGTCTGACCAACACCAGTAGTGTCTAGACTTTATCTCAACAGGATTTTTTTCCCCCCAGCAAAGTACTTTTATTAATAGGATTAACAGCCGTACAAGAAAGAATATCATTGTTTTGCAGAAGAAATGAAGAGGGATAAAACATAATAATAATAATAATAATAATAATAAAAGAAATAAGATACTAAGATGATCCTGCATGTTTACACTGTCTTCTGTATGCCGAAAAATGAAATGTAGAAAATGTACAAAAACCTCAGAATAACGAGGGAATCATGAGATGATGTGCATCAAGGTCTGGTGTGTTTGTTGCTGCACCCACACCCTGATGACACCACAGTGAAGGTCAGTTCTCCTGCCCAACGTTTGGATCTTCAATCCTCCGGAAAACAGCCAGGAAATTTTTTCCTCCATTTCTCTGCACCTTCTTTCCCTCCTCTGTACAGATGCCTAAACGGCTCACGATGACATCACCGTCCTGCGGAAATATGATTCAATAAAGCACAGTTACAAAAAGCACAGAAACATCCAAATAATACACAAGGAATTCTGTTCACAGTGCAGTCGAGGAGCATTAGGTTGATACACAGGTGCATTCAGGCTGACATTAGGCAGTTCCAACTGTTGGAAACTTTTGTAGTTCTGAGAGCGTTCTTCGTGCATTCCCTCAGCATAGGAACTACAAACTATGGCCCTAGTTCTTAGACCCTTTTTAGCTGCTACTCACAAGCAAAGTCTTTTTTAGTTCTATAGGAACTATATGACGTGGGTGTTTGCTGATTGGTAGGCCTCGGGCCACGGCCATTTCCGTGCCTTCCAGAAGAGAGTGTGTGTTACGGTGAATATAGATTAGATTAGATATGCCTAGATAGATAATCGGTGCGGCTGTGATTGTAGGTCATAGACACAAGTTCCTAAGAAGAGAAGGAACACACATCAGGTCCATGAACAGATGAAGAGAAGACAGTAGAGTGTGGACACGTTCATTATGTTGTTCATCAGTGATTATGGGATGTATGAGGCTAAATACACGTTTACCCTGTTGTTGACACAAGCAATAAGGAGACACCACTAAACACTTTATTGGAGATTGTCTTGGACTCATTTGGACTCGGTGGCATTTGTATTATATTCTGTATTATTCTGTGGGGTTCCTCAAATGTGGACTTACATCTTGAAAATAAATATAGATCATTTTCCATCCCTGTGTGTGTGTTTGTTGTAGTCTGTGCAAAAGTGCTTTGGAGGATGCAGATATAACATTATGTCACACTGCTCCGTGATCTACATCTAATGATCTATATTTATGTTCAAAATGTAAGTGAATAATATAGAATATAATACAAATAAGTCCAAGACTATCTCTACAAAGTGTTTAGTGGATGTGTCAACAGCAGAGTGAAGGTGGATTTAGCCTCATACATCCATTCCCAGGTTCTAGCAACTAAAAAGGTTCTAAGAACTACGAAAGGTCCTTGCAATAGGAAAGCGCCTCATGAAAGAAATTGCATTGTGACATCACTTGACCTGAGGTGGAACTCCCATAATCTGTTTGTACTGACCTTAACTCTGGTCAAAGGTTAAGGTTAATCAGCTGTAGTTTATCATTCAGACAGGAGTCGTCCCTCCCTCCTCAAAATTAGAACAAGAGTGGAGCTTTTTGACCCCAAATATTGAACAATTTTTTTTAGGTCAAACACATTCCATTGAGCTTGACCTATTCTTCGCCAACGCACAGACAACAAAGTGTTGGTGTCACGACTTGCAAATAAAGACAAGACAGACCTCCACGTCCACATACCAGTTCCTGATCAGCGACCCGTGTAAACAGAGGGTGTTCACTGAAGTGTTTCACCATCCAGAGGTGGACTTCTTCCACATCTGTGTTGGTATAAACCAAACCCTGACAGGATAAAACAAGACAAGAGTTAGCAACACAACAACAACAAAAAAAAACACTTATCAGTCAAAAAACACATCCACTTTTCAAATGTCATTTTCGTTGTTTCGTCACCTCTGGAGAGCAATGACCCGGACGTAAAAATAACACAGACTAGGAAAACTTGTGATTCAAACTAAACTCAAACTGTCACGGTATGTGAAGAAACTGGCTGAAATTCTGTTGACAATCACTACTAAATGTATTTATAGGTAGTAATTATAAAAGGTTAAAAGTTCAACACTGGTATTAATCCTGTAGGGAAATTCATTCTATGCAGTTGACAGCAGTACACACACAATATCCTCGTTAGCATTAGCACTTAACACAGTGGAGCAGTGAGCTGCCATTGAAGGCACCCAGGGGCCAACTCCAGCTCTTTATCAGATCTACAACTCAAGAACTAACATAAATTACATGAATATAACTCTTACGTATGGAATTTTTAGTGTGTCCTTGCGCGTGTCTCTATGTGACTCATGCCCTTCATTTATTTATGTGGGTGTTTTGTTTTTTTTTGTCATTGCAGCCCTTTGTGTGTTTTTTTGTGTTGTCTATTGTCTCTGATCCTGTCATTGTGGGTTGTGAATGTCGTCTTGTAGTGTATGAATGTAACTGTATTACAATATAATTACAAATCAAAATAAAAACCATGTACAAAAAAGACTGACGGCATTAGACCGGATGCTGGCATTGTTGGGGGCGTTGCCTATTTTCTACCTTTTCACACACTTTTATTGGGATTTGGTATTAATCTTACTGATTTTTGTTGAGTTTCCTTTCTTTAATTATTGTCCAACTTCATCATTTGTACTGTAATACTACATTTATTATTGGCCCTTTTCCCAACTGTTATCTATGCCTTGGAAATTATTATTCGTGACAGTTATGACATTTTGTTACCAGATTCATTGTGTGTGTCTGTGTAATAACAATACAGGAAGTCTAAGTCTAAGTTAAAGCACTTACGAGCTTTAACTGTCACATTTTTTATTCTTATTTTAATAGAGGTACATAAATATAGAGTGCTGGTGGAATAACTTATCAAAATCAAGCATGCGGTTCACCGTTTTGTTTTTTTGTCTTTGTATCGGTTCTTGGGTTTTTTTGTGCTCTTTGTATGTTATTTTTTTGTGTTGTCTGTCTCTGATCCTGTCATTGTGGGTTGAAGTGTATGACTGTAACTACAATATTGTCTAATGAAAATTTAAAAAAAAAGAGAGTAAAAAAGTACATCCACATTTCAAAAGTCTTGCGAATCTTGTCTTTTCAACTTTTTTTGTACTTTCATCACTCCGAGAGAGCAAAGATCCCAACATAAAAATAACCTACGGACAACACAGAGGTTAATCACCTGTGCTAATGTCATTTACTTTGGGGGGGTACAGATAACATCACTAGAACTGGCGTTTCTCAGAAAAACCCTGGCACACATTTCCAGGCATGTTAGCGTGTATGCGACTTCAGTCACAGAAGACTTCACTTTCATTTCTAACACACCGGTTTATACTCGTATCATTTGGGAGTGAGCACACAATAGACTCGGGTTATTTCTGGTATTAAATTGCCTCTGTATGTAAACATGTTCGCTAAATGGCGCCTCCATCCACTGGAGCATATGGCTGGTTGCCAACTTTGAAGGCTTACATTCACATGAAAAAAAAAAACACACTCTTGCACAAATGCTTGGGTGCACATGCAAAGACACACAACAGAGGAAAAAGTGATGAAGTCAAATATAGACCAGGGTATCTGCAGGTTTAAGGAAGTCAAATGTAAGACTTTATAAGACCTTTTTAAGGGCATTTTAATCAAATTAAGACCTGTCATCTGTGAGATGGCAAAAAGTGTGATGACATTGCAAATAGTTTTGTCCATTATTTAAGAACTTTAAAAGGTGGATTAAAGGATTAATTGTATTTTTTAAGGATAATTAAGGCCTTAGTTATTGCTTTTGACGCGCCATAATGTTTTTACTATAAATTGCTTTTTATTTTATTTTAATATATTTTATTTATTTATTTATTTTTATTTTATTTTTTTTTGTCTATTACTGTGAATTTTAATTGTTTTTGTCTGCGCCTGCCTGCCCGTCCTGGATGAGGATCCCCTCCATCGCTGTTCACCCTGTGGTTTCTTCCCTTTTTTCCCTGTCATGGTTTTTTTTGGGGAGTTGTTCCTCAGCTGATGTGAGGGTCTATAAGGGCAGGGGCTGTATGCTGTCATTTCCTAAATGCTGTCTGAAATTGCTGCATTTAAATGATCATGATTGTTTTTATTGTGCATTCTCATGTAAAGCGCATTGAGATGGCTTGCCCATGAAATGCGCTATATAAATAAATAAAATTGAATTGAAATTGAATTAATTTCAGACAAACAGATTTAAGACTTTTAAGAACCTGTGGACACCCAGTAGACACAAGCCTTCCATTGTGTGCATCACGTCCATCAGTCCAATTCAATTGTCCCAGTGGTGCCCTGGCGGAGTGGGACACGCCAGACAGTTGCAGGCCACACAGGTTGCTCAAGCCTATTTCATCGAATTTAAGGGATTTCTACAAACTGATAAGAAAATTGCCAATTGTAGATTATTCATCGAATCTGGCTTGTTAGAAAAAGAAAATTAGACCCCGCCCCCCTTCTAATCTAGATGTGGTTGAAGAAGTCAACAGTTGTGTGAACCTGGAGAAAATAACCTACTGGATGAAAAAAAGAAGTAGGATGTTCTACAAGATATGGAACCATTTATAAACTACGTGGAAAATGTATCAGTACACCACATTGGTTCAGCTCTATATACCTGAGCAGGTGTGTAGGACTTAGGTCAGAGGTCAACATACATGTGTCTCTATGTGACTCATGAGGTTCACTGATTTCTTTTTTAGTTTTGTTTTTTGTTTGATTTGGGTTTTTTGTTTTTTGGTGTGCTTTTTTGTCTGTTGATCCTGTCATTGTGGGTTATGAATGTCATCTTGTAGTGTATGAATGTAACTGAAATATTGTCTGATGAAAAATCTAAATAACATACAACATTTTTTAAAATAAATATGTGTTACGTATATAAAAAACCTGTTCTGCAGTGAAGGGTTCTAGAGTGAACACACCTGATACTAATAGTCCTCCTTTGCAATCCAGTTCACAGATCCAGGTGAGACACAATCGATGGATATATTCTGTTAAAGTACTTATTCTTTAGCTGATAACTGGTGCAGCTTACATCAGCGTTTCATAACCTCAGAACTTTATTCACTTATTCATTATTTTTTATATATTATTCCTATTTCTTTTGCTCTTTCTAATTTTACAAGTGCTATGTTGTTAGTTTTTTGAGGTTTTTTTATTTTGTTTTATTGCATCTTGTTTTTATTTATTTGATCTTTTTACTTATCCAGGATGCTATATTGATGAATGGTGGAGCACTGAGCACTTTCTTGTCTTGAAACTTGATCACGTACTGTACCTGCCGAACAGGTTCAGTGTCTGTTTGTTGTTTTGTTGTAATGCCAAGGCAATCACTATATCTGCAAAACAAATCTACCCACGGGTATAAATAAAATTACCATGAAACTTGAAAGGCTTAATTTCAGATTTGAGGTTTAGACACCTGTAAAGACGCACCTCATCCTTCCGTTTATCACAAACATTCAACGTTAGCTGATATGAAGACCAAGTCATCTGCAGTCACTCCATCTGTGGCGTTTGCAGTGGGATTAGACCATAACGACGCACAGAATAGAAACACCAGTGTGTATTTAAGTACAAGCACTTGGCTCCATTCCACCACTCTGACTGAATTAAATGAAATGATGTACGTACCCCGACTCTGAGAGTGTAGGCATACTCTGCCAACAAAGTGGGGCTAATGATCCTCCATTTGTGCTTGTTCTTCTTAAAGTGAGGGTCAGGAAAGAGGAAAAACATCTTACTGAGCTGAAACACAGAAAACAATCAGTGAAATCACCACAGAAAATCATTGGTATTTGCACGTGGACATGACAAAAAGCGCTTTCCCACTGTAGGAACCTTTTTAGTTCCTAAAACCTTTTTTCGTTCATTCCCACAGCATCGGAACTACCAACCACGGCCATAGTTCATCCAGCACACCTCACAGGTCGGCAGAGTTGATGATAGGCTTATCATTTGAATGAGGTGCTTTGGAAGAGGGACACATCTAAAACATGCAGGATAGGTTCCCTTGAGGACCGGAGTTGGTGACCCCTGTCTTAGAACCGCTTTAGTTCTTACTCACAAGCAGGGTCTTTTCTTAGTTCTATAGGAACTATATGACGTAGGTGTTTGCTGATTGGTAGACCTCAGGCCACGCCCATTTCCATATCTTGCACAAGGTGGAGTGCCTTAAGGTGAATATTTCTGTCTGTGTGAACTTGTGAGAAGAGAAGAAACCCACGTCTGGTCCATGAACATATTAAGACAGTAGAGTGTTTATTATATTCTATGTTGTTCACTTACATCTTGAACAGAAATACAGATTATTTTCCATCCCTGTGTGTGTGTGTGAGTTGTAGCATGTGTAAAAGTTCTTTGGAGGATGCAGAATAACATTATGTCACACCGCTACGTACCATGGTTCTACTGCCTGTGTGAATGCACAGCCAAAAAGTTCCCCTGGGGAGAGTAGTTCCTACAACTCAATCACAGGTACAGGATAGGAACTAAAACTAAGAGAAAAACTACTACTGTGTGGGTCAGTGACTTTTGTTTTTCACTTATGTTTTTTTGTCATTGTACCTGTTTTATGTTCTTTTTTGTGGTCCTTTTGTCTGTGTTTTTTGTCTGTTGTCTCTGATCCTGACATTGTGGGTTGTGAATGTTGTCGTGTAGTGTGTGAATGTAAGTGTTGTATTGTTTGATGTGAAATCAAAGCAAAATATATTAAAAATGTAGGTACTGAAAGTGTTCTTGCTCTAATCCCAAGAGAACAAAGGCAAAATGAAAAAGAAGACAGATATAAATCCTGAGTCAACAAACACCTTGTGAGTGAGTTAAGGGCAGTGATTTCTGCTGAATTAAACCGGGCTTGTGAGTCCTCGGTGCCTGGAGAGCCCAGTTTGGCAAAACGCCTTTGCACGTTACACATATAATAACCATATTAAATTAAGCACCATGAATACTCCATGAACGTGTCAACTCATGAGCTCATTTTTCAATTTATATGCACTGAAGAGTATTCGAGGTGAGGTTTTTACCCCTTGGCCAACTTCAGGCCCAGGGGTATTGTAATCCTTTTGTCGTCAGTCTGTCCGTTCTACCCGAGGGGTATTAACATGCAGCACAGAATGTTGATCTAAAGTACCTCAATTAACCCTGGTACACTAAGTCCACTATGTAATCTAATGCCAGTTTCAACAAGTCACCAATTACTGTAGCTAACTGGAAAGAATAAATTGTGTCTTGCACGGCCCTAACTCAGCTGATGCGATTCCTTGTGTGTCCGTCAATGACTCTATTGTTTGTGAAATACTGGATTTATTGAGCATTCCTTTTAAAATAATTCAGACCATATGTTAAACAAGGGGAAACTAATTATTTTTGGTCAGAATATAGTGTATTATTAGAACCTTGGCACTGCAAGCACGTGCACTTTAATTTAAAGTCTACAGTGATTTAAGGTTAGAAAAGGCCACTTTTACTGAGCAATTACAGGACTGCAGGTCTTTTGTGTGCGAGCTGTAACTCAGATGGGTTACCTTGAATTATAGTTCTTAAATTCTTACAAAGTAAAAAAAACAAAACAAAACTGACACCTTCTTCCTTTTCTTCCTAATAAAGTTACACACACAGTGGATTCACCCTTATTATCATATTGACTAAATACCAGTTTTTATGTGGGCCCTATAATTTTATTTTGTTATATTCATCCACCACAACTTAAAGGCTGGTCCGTGAAAATATTGCCAGACTTTAAACCGGTCCATTGAGTAAAAAAGGTGGGGGACTGCTCAGTTAAATAGTACACATTTCAATCCCTAAAAAAAAAGATCAGTGGAGGAAAAACTACCAGCCAGGCTCAAATCAGGAGTAAGAAACATACATCATCATCATCATCATCATCATCATCAAATAGTCCACTAAAAACATACCTGTCCTTTGGAAAAGAAGTTAGGCAGATATTTCATTGCATTACTGCGAATACAGGCGATGTTCTGGTAGCTCCCTGGTTCAGACTCACGCAGTGACTTGATACGGTCCTGAACATAGTCAGATACTTTGACGCGGATTTCCATCCCTAGGATGAGCTTGTCTGGGAAAAGCGTGGATAACTCCACTGATGGGGGGAAAAAAAGGCACAGGGACATGAAAAGATGTTATAATACAAACACTGTTAAAAAAATGTTGTGAAATTAACACATAAACGAAGTGTAATCACAACATCAACAAACTGCAAAATTATGTGAACCTTTAATTTTTTAGTAAGAATATTTTAAAATAATTTTTATTTGTATGGTGGGCAAATTACCGTTGTTTAAACATAGAAAAACTTAAATTCATAAAGCAACACAATACTGTTAAACTAAGAAAATGAGTCTTAGAAATGTTCTTTCATCAGGCTTACAATTTTAAAGTATATACATTTTTAAAAAATTTTATCCGGCATTTAAAGGTTATTTTTACTGTAAAACTTGTAATTAATACAGCGAAAGCTGAAAACCATTATATACAACTTTGGAGTAAAATATACCTAAAACAACTGTTAAATCACAGTATTACATAGTATTATTACTTTTTTTACAGTTAAAACATTGATTGTTCAGTGTTTTTCAGGGAAATTCAGTGGTATTCGGTGCATAACAAATGACAACTAGATGTACACTTTACTGCAGGAGTATGTTTAATATAAGCATGATAATGCTAATTCGCCAGGAAAAGACTGTTAGATTTACTGATTTAAAATGTACTTGTAAAGTAAAACAATTTCAAAATGTAAAATTTATATATAGTACAGTAAAGACATTTCCAATTTTACCATATTTTTTTGCATCATTGTCGCTGGCAACCACAGCTGCCATTTATTTCCTGGAAAAACTACTGGATTTTTCTTACAGTGCATTAATACAGATGAATAACCAGTGAACTCTGTAGATGGCCTACCTAAAAGCCCCCCATATCCACATCCAATATCTGCAAACTCAACTTGTGAGATGCTATTCTCAGATGAGCTGCCAGGGAAGAATTCTGGATACAGTTGGGACCAGTCCATTTCTTCGGGACACACTGGACTGTGGAGGAAGAACAATTGAAGCTGTGTCTATGACTTTTCAAGAGGTCAATTTTGAAATACTAAAAATAAGTATATATTAAGTCGTTGTTCAAACCTTTGGAATGTATTGTACAAATGCATTTATGAAAAACCCCAAATTAAGAGGTTTGAAGAGTTCTTAAAGTTCAATAGGACATGCCCTTAAAAAGTAATCTGGAGTGACTGCAATTTACCTCAAAATGCATATATTTCTTTAACATTTGTAATAGTTTAACAAGTATGAGTAATTAAATTTCAGGACAGGCTTGTACACATTTTCATTTTTTGTTATCCATGATTTTATAAATGTACTCTGTAATAGCAGTGTCTCCATTGTTATTCAGTTTCAAGAGTGAGTTTTAGTTTAAAACATATACTGATCATTTAAAATGTGTACAGATAGTATCCACATGACCATAGTATACACGGATTAATATTGTAGCCAAAACTAATGGATATTGTGTTTTAAAATTAGTCAATTAATACCAGTCCTTGGTCACCCCACATGATGTTTTGACACTTCAGATGCAGGAAAATGACCAATAATGAAAATGTTTGAAGACGTTTCTGTCCCGCTATATACAGGGACGGCAAATGACATACACGTTATATTTTTATATATTTTGAGGGTTTGTTTTCTGCGGAAAAAAATAAGTAGGGAAAGAAAAACTATGCGTCACATCATCCCAGTTACTGTTGCCATTTTAATTCAACCGAGGAAACAATCTTCAAATTGATGTCGTTCAGGATCTCGTCTTAAAATGCAAAAACAACAAACGTTGCCCATGTAAAGACATAATGGCAGTTAGCACTGTTTTGTTAATTGAGTATTTATCTTTAATATTTACAACAGCATAAAACTGATTCAGACACGTTTCACTCACTAATTAAACTCGTGATGCGCCATCGGGTTAGAATGAGCCCGTTGTCTGTAGTAACGTTTCTGCGGCATTAACGAAGCCATGACTTGACTTCAAACAGACGCCTTTTCGCCGAGTGTGAATGAAAAGCAGACAATTGTTTGCTGATGAATCCCAAGTCACTCACACGTTTGTGAGTTTACAGCCGGGGAGAGTCGCAGCACTTTGACGTCATCACGGCGCGTCGCTCCAGTTTTGACAGTTTTCCTTCCATGCTTGAAAAGATAACTGTACCTTCTACTTTATGGAATTAGATTTGTTTCAAAACGTTCAAACAAGACTTATTAAAAGTCAAACAAAAGAAATGGATTTGAGAAAGAAAGAGATTAAATACAAAAAAAAAAAAAAAAATCTAATTCCATACTTTTCCATTACTGTCAAAATGACTTTAGAGCATTGTGTTCAAATAATTTTCATTAACTATGTACCACCCTTCCACCGTCACTCTTATTGTATTTTCTTCATACATTTGTAACATTTTCCCATTCTTGTAATGTATATTGAAAAGTGCAAAAAAAATTTTTTTAATCAAGACAGAAGTACCAAATATTTACTAATATCGTTATTACAGAAACCTCGAGCTTTACTGATAATTACAAACCTAACAATATAGAACCTAATGCAAACAAAATAACCGCTTTAAAAAACTCTTCGTTCCTATAGCTATGATTTTACTTTAATGTTTTAGGTCTTTCTATAGCTATGAAAGTGTTATGTGGTAGAAGTTACTTTACTCTTTGCTCAATGACGCAAAGATTTAAATAAAAGGATGTATCACAACAGGAGAAAATGAGTTGATTTCCAGTATGTTTATGTTAACGCATAACACATACTCATGGAGAGGCGGCTTTCAGTTTTATGGCCCACATCTCTGGAACGGTCTGTCGGATGACCTCAGGGCCGCAGAGAGTGTTCATGTTTTTAAGAACAGGCTCAAGACCTACCTATTTAATTTAGCTTTTATCTAGTTTTAGTTATTTTATTTATTTATTCATTTTTTTTCATATTTTATTTTTTTATTTTTCATTAGACAACAACATTACATTACATCACACAACAGTCACATTTGTTCACCACCAG
>JAPTHA010000023.1:11567407-11580380 GCA_029814585.1 Gymnapogon annona | reverse complement strand
ACACACACACACACACACACACACACACACACACACACACACACTCACACATACACACACACACACACACACACACATATATATATATATATATATCACATATATATCATCATCACATATATATATCACACATATACTGTATATGTGATGATGTGATGATGATGATTTATTTAGGCTTTCTCCCCTTCTGGGGTCGCCACAGTGAATCCAAATCGCATATTTGATTTGGCAGGAGTTTTTACGTCGGATGCCCTTCCTGACACAACCCACAGGACCCTCATCTCGGGAATCGAACCCATGTCCTAACAACTGAGCTATCTCTCTCTCTCTCTCTCTCTCTCTCCCTATATATATATATATATATATATATATAAAATTTTATTTAGATTTTTCATAAGACAGTATTAGACTTACCATCTTAAACGATTAATACAAGTGTTAAACCTCACAATTCCTCACACCTATGACATCACAATTCAAGACCCTTTGTATTTTAGTCATTTTTATTTAGAAAAAGTAAAAGACGAGGTGAAGCAGTGTATATGCTTTTAGAGCTGTTGGTAAATAAAAAAAAATGTTTTATCTAGATTTTTCATTAGACAATATTATAGTTACAGTCATACACTACAAGAACACACTCACAACCCACAATGATAGGATCAGAGACAACAGACAAACACACACATACACACACGAAGAACACAAAAAACGCCAAGACAGGTACAATGACAAAAAACTAAATAAATAAGGAAACGACATGAGTCACCGAAAGACATGATGGGGTTTAATTCAGGAAGTCCAAATGTACATCCTATTTGCATCCTCCGTGTACACAGGTGGACATTGTCTCTTTATGCCTCTCGCACACATCGCTGCATCCATGAAAGACCATTTATTGTATAGGGACCCGGGCTAGAGGCTTCTGGAAAAATGGAGTTGCCATGGCAACAGCAAGCTGTGAGAGATGCTATTTGGTGTGTGGCGTGACGCTGCTGATGGCAGGGAGCGTGTGGGTGTGGGGGTTGCCCAAACATGGGGATTTGGGGTTTAAAGTTAGAACCCCTGAGAGCTATTCTGTCGCCACGTTGCCGTGCCGACGCCACCACCGTGACACAATGTCACCCGACAGCTACGATGTGTGCAAACACGTCTGTGTTGTTGTGTCTGATGATAGCGTTTCCTCAGTGAGGTGTGTACATTGGTCAGCACTTAGAGCTGCGTCCAGAGAGTGTGCGTGTGAGACGTTAATCTGTTTAATGTCACAGTATATGTGTGTGTAGGTGTGTATGGTGTTAGGTGTGAATGAATGACCCCCACTGCTGTAATTCTACTGGAGATTTGAACCAGAAGGACATGATGACATAGCCCTGCTAACTTATGTCTACATATCTACACCTTCTAAATAAAACAAGGATGTGCAACAGATAACTGTATAAATAAAATCTGAATAATTGCGGCTGTATCCATTAGATCAGTGCTTCTCAGTTATTTTCTGTTACCCACCATAGTCACAGTGAAGTCAAGTGCTACATACACCTTGTCATGTTTCCTAGTCTTAGCTTTAGAGAGACTTTGGTTTGTCTCTTTATCTCTGTCTCTCTCTGTCTTTCTTTTCATCTCTGTTAAATATTCATGATGGGTGTATAAACACCTACATCATAGAGCTAATACTCCCTGTACACACCCTGACCATGAGAGAACCACTGACACCTACTGTAGTGGATGTGACATTACACTTTCTTGCACAAGTAGTACAAGAAAAAAAAAAGTTCCCTGGGGGCACACGCACCCCCTGGCATCACAGCCACTATTTGAGAAACACCACATTAGAGAAACTGATACAAGTTTCAGGCCTGAGAGACTAGTTTAAGAGTTTAATTCATCATCAGTGGGTTTATCTGTTTCCTCTCTTCAGAAAAAAGCTTTAAGGCTGCACTGAAGAGCAAAATGACTTATGATGAATATTATCTGAGCAGAGTGGAACAGTAATACCATCACAATTGATGTAAGGAGTGAGCTATGGGGTAATAAATGTAAGAATACACTTTATCAGTTGCTATAGCACTGTAACTCCAGCGAGTGAATGTCAATAACCTTGCCGTCTTTTTTTTTTTAGAATTTTTAATTTCATACAAAATCCTCCATTACACAATATAGCTGCAGCAAGAGATGGACCTTGACTATATATCATCATGACAACCATCCCAGTGCAGTTTCCTGTTCTTGTTGGAGATTTTTCTAATGGCGGTCAATAGAACTGTTCTGGTACGAGTACATATTATTACAGAACAATACACCTGCTCCGACACCTCATTATAACTTACAGCAAAAGGAGACTGTTGAAAATCTATATCTAACATGTATTTGTTGATTTTTTTTAAACTGATGTGACACAAATCAGGTATTAGCATTTGTATTTACAGAGCTGCAACAAATAACGATTTTGGATAGAGTCTTGTTGTCAGGTTTGTATTTAGGATCCAAGCGCGATTAGTATCAGGAAAAAGACTGAGTTCATTTCCTCAGTAGAAATGAAAAGGTAAACACAAAAACAGCCCAACAAAAAGAGTCAAAAATGTCACAAAGAGTCTTTTGTGAAAAAGGGCATGCATACACGAAAAGGGTTCAGAGTCCATATCTTGATCATCAAAGTACAAAAGAAATTCCAACAAACGAAGTCTTTTACTCAGTGAGTCCGTACAAGAGTCGCTGTCTCTCAATTAAAACAAGAAAAGTAATTCCAGGTAACAACGAGGGTGTGAGGCAGCCGCTGGAGGAAACTGGAAACAAACAAAAGAAACAATAGCTAGTCATAAATTCAACCGACTCAAACAAAGATCCAAGAAACGAGGTCCGTAATGTCGAAGTAAGGTGCAAAGATACCAATGTGAATACGAGGCAACTCTCCGACGCCGAAGAAGCTTGAAAAGTCTTTTTTAAGGTGTCGTAGATTGCAAATGACTAACACATGGCTGGGTTCATCTCGGGTCCTCAGAGGGAGGAGATAACCTTAAAAGGAAGCATAATCAAAGCAACCAAAACGCACACCTACCGGAAACGGAAACAAGTTAATATTAACAAAATAAAATGATCCATGACACTTGTTTTCTTTTTTTAAATTTCATCTGCCTCTCATTTTCAAGAATGAGAAATCGAACAGGATAGAAGAAGTTTAAAATAGTGCACTGAACATATGTTAACATGCTCGTCACCATGGAGACGTCATGGAGACTTTTAGGTAATTAAATCTACAGGGAGGGAGATCTTCATCATATCAGACAATAGCTGCTTTGAAGAGACACTTCAGAACCTGTTTCCAAATAAGTGAATTAAGATTTGCTTTTCTCAAAGGACGTTTTTTTCCTTTTATTTCATCATGAAGCTTCATGAGTGACACCAGTGTAACAATAACACCAGAAGAACGCAGGTGCAGTTTTAGCACCGATACCTTTTTTTTTAAAATATATTATTTTGTTTCGATTTTTCATTTTACAATATGACAGTTACATTCACACACTACAAAACTAGCATTCACAACCCACAATGACATGATCAGAGACAACAGACAAAAACAAATAAATAAATAAAGCACATAAATAAGTGAACCGCTTGAGTCCCATAGAGACATATGTTGACCGCTGACCTCCTAAGTCCAACAAGCCCTGCTCAGGTATATAGAGCTGAACCAATGTGGTTTTATTGGTACATTTTCCATGTAGTTTATAAATGGTTTCATATCTTGTAGAACATCCTATCTCTTTTTTCATCCAGTAGGTTATTTTCTCCAGGTTCACACAACTGTTGACTTCTTCAACCACATCTTGATTGGAAGGGGGGCGGGATTTAATTTCCATTTTCTACCAACACATTTCTTAGTGATTGAATTTCTGTCAGTTTCCTCACATACTTTGACAGTTTGTGTTTAGTTAGATTCACTAGTAGACAGAGTTCAGGGTCCAGTGGAAATGTGACCCCATGGATATTCCATAGAGTTTCACATATCGCAATTTAGAACACTGACAAGTAAAATGATGCAGTGTTCCTTTCTCCGTACCACATCTAAAGCACAAAGGTGATACATTAGAGTTGTATATATGCCATTAAAGTGGATAATACACAGCTGATGAAGTTTAACTGTCTATGCCTAGTATTTATAGTGGAGGTGACTCCATCTGTGGATCAGTCTATACCTAGTATTTATAGTAGAGATGACTCCATCTGTGGATCAGTCTATACCTAGTATTTCAAGTAGAGGTGACTTCATCAGTGGATCAGTCTATACCTAGCATTTAAAATAGAGAGGATTCCATCTGTGGATCAGTCTATGCCTAGTATTTCACTCCATCTTATTTAAAGACTTACTTCTAAGGATGGTGGTCAAGTGTGTGTTTTGTGTTTGTGCCTGTGCCAATGAGCCTGTTTCTGACTGTTTTCAAATAACATATCTCACTATAATCTTTCTTTCCTTTTAATGAAGCTGCATGCACCAGCAGTCAGGAATGGACCATGAGCCAAACCGTGCAAGAGCTTCATCTGGTGAGTCTTACGACACTGCCTTTAGAAGGCAGCCAATGGGATTTAATTCTAAATTCATATTTTTGTCCCACTTTCTGTGTGTGTGTGTGCGTGCGTGCGTGCGTGCGTGCGTGCGTGCGTGCGTGTGTGTGTGTGTGTGTGTGTGTCTTCCGGCTCTCCAGGGTGTTTTAGGAGGTTTGTGCAGTGGAAAGTCTGCTTTGGTTCACAGACACTTGACAGGAAGTTACCTTCCTGTGGAGAACGCCGAGGGTGGGTTTCCTTTACAGTCACCATTACATTATTATTTTTTAAATATTATTTTATTTAGATTTTTAATTAAACAATACTACAGTTACATTCATACTGCAAGACGACATTCACAACCCACAATGACAGGATCAGAGACAACAGACAAAAAAAAATAACAAAATAAAAGAGTGCACAAAAACACGTAACAGGGACGATAATAAAAAAACAAACAAAACAAATATGTGTGTACCGCTTGAGTTACAGAGAGTGCTAAGGGTGAGTGTCATCTACAGGCATTATCATTTATTTCTTCACATGAAAGGTAAAAATATTGACAGGAAACATGAATTCTGTGTATTCCTCATTTATTTATTTTTTTCTCAGGTCGTCAGTGCATTAAAGACGTCCTGGTTGATGGACACAGTCACGTACTGATAATCAGAGAGGAAACAGATCCTCCGAGTGCTCAGGTGAATCACGACACACTGAACCTCTGACTTTACAGTTCAGGAGTGTAAGAAACTGTCACTGCAGATACAAATGAACTCTATTGATCCTCTAAAGGAAATTACAAATGCAAATACTATCATTTGTGTATCAGTATGTAATAAGAGACTTATAAGTAGGTCCTCTGCTATGGTGTGGGTTTGTTTTAGTCTTCTATGATGCTAACATGCTCGCTGGTTTACTGAAGTAGCATTCACAAAGTGGGATGATTGTTGACAATATTCACCACATTTTCACTCAAATAAAACTCCAGTGTCACATCAAGGTGATTGGGGTATAATGTCTTTAAGCACCGAACCTCATGCTCATGTACTGTTGTCCACTGTGCACTGTCTTTCCTAGTCTCCTACCATAGTCACAGTGAAGCCAAGTACTACCTACTCTTCCACATGTTTCCTGGCCTTAGCTTTAGGGAGACTTTGGTTTGTCTCATGATCTCTGTCTTTCTTTCATCTCTGTTAAATATTCATAATGGGTGTAAAAACAGCTACATCATAGAGCTAATACTCCCTGTACACACTCTGACAATGACAGCACCACTGACACCTACTGTAGTGGATGTGAGATTACACTTTATAGTGTACCAAAAAAAAAAAAGTTCCCTGGGGGCCCCCCTCCTCCCGGCACACACCCACTATTTGAGAAGCACTGCCCTAAAACAAGATTGAACAGCCCCTGCACCTTGCTTTCATTGGTCTGATTTTCTGCAGTGTACTGTTTCATATTCTCTGTCTGTTGATATGTATTAGTTTTTCCGATTCCTGCAAATATGCAGCCGTTCGTCTGTCATTCATCTTCTCTCGTCTCTGCAGCTTGCCGGCTGGGTGGACGCGGTCATCTTGGTGTTCAGTTTGGAAAATGAGGCCAGTTTTCAGGAAGTTTACAAAATCTACCACCAGCTCGCTCTCCACCGGCCAATTAGTGAGATACCTTTCATAGTCGTCGGCACTCAGGGTGAGGCGCTCGTCCAATCAGCACATGCACCCGTATAGAGCCGGGTATTTGAACTGCCCTTGTGTTTCTGAATGCTCTATTTTTGATTTCTAGATAAGATCAGCAGCAACAACCCAAGAGTCATAGATGACGCCAGGGCCAGACAGCTCTGCTCTGACGTGCGGCGCTGTACGTACTACGAGACCTGCGCCACCTACGGCCTCAACGTCAACAGGGTCTTCAATGATGGTATGTTCCCTAACAGAACCTGATAGGTTGATTCTACTGCTGATATGTGACGGACACTGCTACCTCCTCAATCTTCCATCTCTGTATTTATTAAGGCAGATCTGGGAGAAACTAAACACTAGCATACAAACACGTGGCTCTTCCATTATATACTGTACCTTCTGGTGCCTAACTCCAACATCTCAAACCGGTCTACACCAGTCCACACCTCTCGAACTGACCATCTGCAGTCGATTATCATTCCTTTCTAACGTAAACATAAACATCGCCATTAGCTACATTTCAGTCATTGTAAACATCTATCACCTATATCAGCAGACCACAATCTTTTTTACAGCATGGACCGGTTTAATATCAGACAATATTTTCATGGACCGGCCTTTAAGTTGTGGTGGATGAATACAACAAAATAAAATGATAGGACCCACATAAAAACTGGTAGTTAGTAAATATAATAGACTTAGACTTCCCTTTATTAGTCCCCAGAGAGGAAATTTCAATAACGGCAGCTTAGACATGGAGTAGAAAAAAGAACAGAGCAGTACAGATGCACAACAAACTGAAATCCTGCACAACATTGACAACAAGACAAAGACAGTATACATGACTGAAGTCCCAGAGATGATAACAAGGGGCTGAATGTGTCCATCGGAGATCGACCCGTCAGCGAAGGGTCCACAGCCACTGTTTGCATAGCGCTCTTAGCTGCTCACCACTAACGGTTGAAACGTAAACGTCTTTAAACTGAAAACACACTCCACCTTCAAAGACCACACACTCAGACACCACTCCAGTCCCTGGACGACTGCGGGGGCCTCTCCGGTGTACGGGTGTTGATAAACTTAGCTGTAGCTGTTCACTTGCTGGCGAACTCACGTTAGCTGGAGATCCAGAATTTCATGAATGTGGCAAAAGAAACAGCCACTGCCTCACAAAAAACTTCAAAAACGATACATGTCCAGGCAGTACAGGAGTCCAGTTAACACGACCACAAGAGTCGGACAGAAAAACTTAAAAGTAGGAAAAGGTTACAGAGCTACTGTAATAGGCTGCTGCTAGGGCAGTGCCATCTTGGATTGGATAATAATAAGGGTTAATCCACTGTGTATGTAACTTTATTAGCAGTAACATCACACCAACAACATAACATGAGTAACAGCCTCTCTACAACCAAAGAAACCAAACAAAGACATTTGTTTTTTCTTCATTTTTCCAGCTTGGGGGTTTCAATTTAGCACCAATGTATTATGTGTTAGTGTTAGAACAGCCGTTAGAAGAACGTAGTGGATGTAGGAAACACATGTGACCATCTGGACATGCAACAGATGAATACGCTAGTTTTTCAATATAAAACATCATTCAGAATCTGGTAATAAATAAAATGGTACCAACTGAGCCACAGACTGGTCCTGCAGCCCAGGGGTTGTGGACCACTGACCTTTAGCCTCTTCACACACACATGAACCAATCCTTACAGAACCACGCCACATCTTGATATTCACCTCATATATTGTACTGCATTTATTTATTTATTAACTTTTGAATTTTGAATGGATGAACTCATTCATTTGTTCATTGACGCAGCTGCTCAGAAGATCATGGCAGCCAAGAAACAAGCTGCTCTCCTGGCTTCCTGTAAATCCCTCCCTAACTCACCCACCCATTCTGGAGGCTCCACCCCAGTGTCGGGTATCTTTCCAGGACAGGTAAAGCAGTTCAAATGTGTAAATGCAACTGTAATATTGTCTAATGAAAAATCAAAATGATATAATTTTTTCAAAAAACAATGACAAACCATATGTTAAGAAAAAAAGCTAAAAAAAATAATTGCATCTTTGACATTAACTTGATGCTATTTATAGCCTTCATGCTTCATGCTGTTTTATAATATCCCTCTCTGTCTTTTTCCTATACCTCATCTTCTCTGCTTAGGCCAGTAATGGTGGCCAGAGCAGTGACTACTCCTCATCGCTTCCCTCCACTCCTGTGATTAGTCACAAAGAGATTTGCAAGACGACGAGAGGGGAGAAACAGGACGGCGCTGTGGTAGGGACGGTCCGCAGCACCACTCGAAGACGCAGCAACCGCTTTGCAGTGCGTACTGACCAAGTGTTCAGCATTGTTTTATACCCTTCAGCATCCTTTATTCTCTTATTACAGGCTTGGTATCCTGTCCGGTTTGTTATTTTTTTATTTTAATTAGATTTTTCATTAGAAAATATTACAGTTACATTCATAAAGTACAAGACAACATTCACAACCCACAATGACAAGATCAGAGACAACAGACAAAAAAAACCCAAAAACAAAACCCCCAAAAACCAAAGAGCACAAAAAAGATAAAACAGCCACAATGACAAAAATAAACTTTAAGTGAAGAGACAACAGACAAAACAAATAAATTGTCTCTGACCCTGTCATTCTGGGTTGTGAATGTTGTCTTGGAGTGCATGACTGTAACTGTAATGTTGTCTAATGAAAAATCTCAGTAAAATATGTTTTAAAAAAAGAAATAATCCTTATGGGATGTCAAAACAACACACTACTGATTGTGAAAGCACTGCTTAAGTGTGACTCAAACTGTTTATCGTTCTCACACAACTATTGGACGATGAGAAAACCAAACTGTTAGTCCAGAGAAGCCAAACAATTGACAGATGAGGACGAGTCTGGAACTTGTCCATTAGTTTTTCTGATTCCCAAGTGTCCATTAACAACAGGTGCACAGCAGAATCTCCTTGGATACACTTGAATATTACTCCAGTCGTCTAAACCGCAGTGTGATGTCGGTGGATTAAACTTACTGAATCCCATCTGAAATGTATAAAATGCCTTTTTCTTATCGAAGAAGGCAGAAATGGATTTGGAAAAAAAAAAGCTTCTCCGTATTGGCTGCAAACATCACAGTTGTTTGCGATAAATGTGTCTTTGTATCAGTATATCTGATGGATGGCTCAGATTGTCCCGGCCAGTTTTTGGCTGACGGGAGATCTGTTTGAACAGGAGCAGGGCCAGATGGATCTGACAGCTAAAATGAAACATTGCCTCTCAGGCAGATGTGTCTGGCCCCAAGACTCTCACCCTGTTAAGACGCATCCTCTTCCCAATCATAACCAATCACTGAAACTGCACAGATACGTGTTCATACTACGATCTGGCACGACTTGATATTTCATTTGTTAAATAGATATCACTAAAGACAGATTTTTTTGTAAAGATTAGATTTTATATTTATTTTTCATTAGACAATATTACAGTTGCATTCATACACTACAAGACGTCATTCACAACCCACAACGACAGGATCATAGACAACAGACAAAAAAACAAAACACGAAGAACACAAAAAACACAGAACAAACATGAAAACAAATAAGTCAACAACATGTGTCACTACAGACTGCTTTTAGTACTCACCAGAAACTTCCATCCATCCATCTTCCACCACTCATCTGGGTGAGGGTAGGAACAAAGATTGACTGGTAAATTGAGATCCTTGCTTTTCGGCTTAGCTCCCTCTTCACCACAATGGATTGATACAGTGATGGCTTCACTGCAGTTGCTGCAACGATGTGTCTGTTGAGCTCGCATTCCATCTTACCCCCACTCGTGAACAAGACCTTGAGATACTTGAAATCCTCCACTTGGGGAAAGGACTCCCCACGGAATCGCAGATGGCAAACCACCTTTCTACGGTTGACAACCATGGCCTTGGATTTGGAGGTGCTGATACTCGACCCGACAACTTCACGCTCTGATGTGAACTACCCCAGGACATGCTGAAGGTCCTGGTTTGATGGAGCCAGCAGGACCACATCATCTGCAAAGAGCAGAGACAAATTCCTGAGGTCCCCAAACCGGACTCCCTTCAGCCTCTGCAACGGGTCCGACTCACTGCCGGTGATGTGAACCAAGGTCCTGCTCTGAAAGTACATGGACTGGACAGCCCCTAGCAAAGGGCCCTGGACCCAATACTCCCAGAGCACCCCCCACAGGAAGCCCGGTGGGACACGGTTGAACGTCTTCTCCAGATCCACAAAACATGTTGGTTGGGCGAACTCCCATTAACCCTCGAGCACCCGGCAGAGAGTTTACAGCTGGTCGAGTATTCTGCAACTGGACAAAACCCTCCAATTGGTCCGAGATTCGACCAATGGACAGATCTTCCTCTCCAGTACACTAGAATAGACTTCCCATGGAGGCTGTGGAGTGTGATCCCCCTGTAATTGGAGAACAGCCAGCCACGAGAGTCCCTGCACATCCAGAGACTTAAGGTACTCAGGGAAGATCTCATTCACACCTGGTGCCTTGCCACAGGGGAGCTTTCTAAGCACCTTGGTGACTTTAGCTTGGGTAATGGATGAGTCCACCTCCGGAGAAACCAGCCTCTGCTTCCTCAGTGGAAGACGTGACGTTGGGATTAAGATTGAGAAGTATTCCCTCCACCACCCGACAACATCCCCAATTGAGGTCAGCAGGTCTCCACCTCCACCATAAACTGTGTTGGTGAAGCACTGCTTCCCCCTCCTGAGACACTGGATGACTTGCCAGAATTTCTTCGGGGATGACTGGTAGTCCATGTCCATGGTCTCCCTGAACTCCTCACAGGCCCGAGTTTTTGTCTCCATCACTGTCCAGGCCACAACACGCCTTGGGAGTCCTATGGGATAATAATTCTCGACAGGACTCCTTCTTCCGCCTGACAACAACCCTTACTTCTGGTGTCCACTACCGGGTTTGGGGATTGTCACCACGGCAGGCACCAGAGACCCTGTGGCAACAGGCATGAGCAGCAGCTTGGAAAATGAAGCTGGCGAACATGGTCCATTCAGACTCGATGTCCCCAGCCTCATCTGGGATCTGAGAGAAGCTCTCCCAGACGGGGAGTTGACTGCATGGACAGCTGCAACAACAGAAAGAGACCTGTCCCTACCCGAAGGTGTAGGGATACTATCCGCTCATTCTCTGTGGAAAACTCCAACACCTGACGACTGGGCTGTGGGGCAATAAGCTAGCCCACACCAGCCCAGATAACCCACACCAACCCAGACACTCAGGTTCAGATCAGGGAGACCGTTCCTCGCAATCACCCTCTTCCAATTCTTGCCGTTGTTGCCCATGTAAGTGTTGAAGTCCCCCAGTAGAACAATGGAGTCCCCAGTCGGAATGTGGTCCAGCACCCCTTCCCAGGGACTGCATGAATGTTTGTAGGCCACAACAACAGACCGAGACCTGTCCCCTACCCGAAGACTTAGGGATGCAACCCTCTGGTTCACTGGGGAAAACTCCAACACCTAGCGACTGAGCAGTGAGACAATAAGCAAGCCCAGACCAGCCCGCTGCCTCTTACCATGGACAACTCCAGAATAGTGGAGAGTCCAGCCCCTTTCGAGGAGCTGGGTTCCAGAGCCCAAGCTGTGTATGTAGGTGAGCCTGACTATATCTAGATGGTTCCTCTCAACCTCCCGCACAAGCTCAGGTCCCCCCCCCCCACCCCCCCCAGCGAAGTGATGTTCCATGTCCCAAAAACCACATTCTGTGTCTAGGCATTGGGTCACCCAGGCTGCAATCATCGACTACTACCCCATCCACATTTCATTCCGCCTCTACAACAGCCTCTGTGGATGGTGGGCCCAAAGGAGGAGGAGTAAGGGGCACGCATCGTTCTGAGCCTGGCTTGGCCCCGCGGGCAAAGGTCTGATCACCAGGTGCTTGCTCAGGAGCCCCGACTCCGTAACTGGCTCCAGTGTTGGGCCCCGGCTCCACCTTGCCCGGCAATGTTCCGTTCCCCATTTGATCTTCGTCCAGAGGGGTAATTTCAAACTGCCTTTTGGTTTTGTCTGACCCGTCACCCAGAACCTGTTTGCCTTGGGTGACCCTGCTGGGGGGCATAAAGCCCCCCAACAACATAGCTGGGTACTCAAACTCCCTCACCATGATAAGATAACAGTTCAAGGGGGAGCTCACCAGAAAAAAAACAAAACAGAAACCACATTTCTTCACCAGAAACTTACCAAATTAATTCCCTTCTTGTTTATCCATTGACGTCTGGTCTCAGCTCTGGTGTCTTTTTCTGAAGGGTCGCAGAGGCAGTGATTCCAACAGGAGGAGTGCTGACAGTATGGGCAGTGGACGCTTTATTCCCATAAAGCAGGTAGGACACAGGTTCTTATTGTGTATCTCAGTGGACCCAAACATTTTTTACTCCACGGACTGTTTTACTATCTGACAATATTTTCACAGACCAACTTTTAAGTTGTGGTGGATGAATACAACAAAATAAAATGACAAGACCCACATAAAAACTGGTATTTAGTAAATGGGTATGGGCAACAGGTATGGGCGACCATAGCTCAGAGGTAGAGCAGGTAGCAGTAGAGCAGGTCGTCTGGTAACTCAAGGGTTGGCATGATCTCCTGATCATGTGCCGTTGTGTCCTTGGGCAAGACACTTTACCCAGCTTGTCCATCCCTGTATGTGTGTGAATGATGACTCTGCGATGAGCTGGTGGCATGTCCAT
>JAPTHA010000023.1:11496469-11512231 GCA_029814585.1 Gymnapogon annona | reverse complement strand
GTGTGTGTATGTGTTGTGTGTGTGTGTGTGTGTGTGTGTTTTATCTGCTGTCTCTGACCTTGCCATTGTGCGTTGGGAATGTTGTCTAGTAGTATATGATGTAAGTGTAAAATTGTCTAATGAAAAGTCAAAATAAAATAATATACAAAAAACACTTGATTACTAGATTGATGATCTTGGGATCAAGATACAGCAGGTTGCATCATCATCATAATAATAACCGTTATGTTTTGTCCAACTCAGGCAAAGGGGCAGTGTCTCTTCCATTGTATGCCCATTTTCTGTCATTTTCATCTTCTCTCCTTCCCTTTCATTGCGTCTTTGTGTTAGTTGTGTCAATCTGTGGCAGAGACTCACTCCACCACATAAACCTTATCAACATATTGCTTGCTCTTTCTTAGAAATAAATTAAATCTATATGGAGTCATAATAATAGAAATAACATAATAGGAAACAGGTTAAGAAAACTCACATAAATTACACTCCGTAACTATATCCAATTGACAATCAACATCCCATAATACACTATAATTCAACAATTTGTACAACCAACAGTGCTAATGGATATAACACACACCAACAATAGTAAACAATAACCACATACCAACAATGCTACGAGGATGGAATGGCCCAGTAATTAACAAAAAAATAATTACTTCATACTATCAACAATGGCATACAAGTATTTGTGATTTTACGATCTCATCAACTTAATTACACTTTTGGTGTAATAGTGCAGTGTCAAAGACACTGAAGATGATCAACACTGGATTATTAGATTGATGACCATGACGTCATTGTAAAATATAGCAGGTTGCATAATAATAATAATGATAATAATAACAATGATGATGATAAGAATGATAATAATGATGATGATGATGGTGATGATGATGGTGATGATGGGGATGATGATGATGATGATGATGATGCTTTGTCCAAATCCCATTGTACGCCCCTGTTTTCTGTCATTTTCCTTTTCATTGCGTCTCTGTGTTCGTCGAGTGAATCTGCGGCGGAGACCCGCTCCACCACCCAAACCTCATTTAATACCATTACATCTCTACTTCAATATAAAAAAATGGATTCGTAGACATTAGTAGTTGTGTGATGCTCTGTGTGTACCCGGGGAGCGGGTAGAAGATGACCCTTTTCTCTCCGCTTGACGAGGCTTTGCTGCTGTGTGGGGGAGTGGGTTACATCCTGTGGCGTTTCCTGTGTTTGTAAACTAGACGCTATCGAAAACGTTGGGCGAGTGAAGCTGAAAGGTAGCTATCATCTTTTTTCACTATTTCCTTGATGCTGCGGCGGATTTAGTTCGTGCATTCGACAGTGTGTAATTTTATCTGTAAAACGGTGTTCGAAAGAAGCAGGAAAGTGATTTTTTTTGCTCGAATATTACAGCGTCTGGTCGGTGCTAGCTAGCTAATAGCGTTAGCTTGAGCATTGGGAGGGGGAGGCAAGTCGCAACGACGGCCATCACGAATGTCTTTATCGCTCAATCTTTCCTCAAACAAACTGGGTTAGTGTTGTATATAGTCTTTTTCTAGAATGTGCATGATATCGGTGTGCAAAAATTCGGTCCGTTGTACACTATGCATCAAACAAATAACCATTTGTTCGCAGCAAATGGTTCGATTAGTAGTGCGTTGGTGGACAGTGGGCGAGGGCGCCAGCGAGCAGCTAGCTGCTGGCTAGCTAATGTTAGCCAGGCTGTTTAATATCGGCTAAACTACCGCTAGTTTGGGTTGAATTGAAAAGGCCAGCTCGGCCAATACCCAAAAATATCACATACATCAGCATTATGTTGGATGCGTGGGAGTTCGTCGGTTTCACAATCAAGGCAACGAAATCCAATAATACTAATAGCAGAGAGGTCTTTTTTTTATTAGCTTAAGCAATTGTTAGCGCTAGCGGTCTGTTTTTTAGCAACATTAGCTAGCTAACAATGCTAAAGGTTTAGGCATTGAAGCGTTTTAGTGTTGGTTGTCTTAATTCGACTCTTATAACGAAAACTAATCTCAACCCGAATGAACACATAACTGTGGTAAAATATGAGCCACGTCGCTCTATATCGAATGTGCATCAAGTTCATGTAGTTTTTTTCCAAGAAAATTGTGGCCTCCTCGCAAGATCAAAGTTACAAACGGAATACGAACGTTCTTAATACGATCACTAGTAACGAGTAAGCAAAGGGGAGGTTTTCTATTTTATATATATGTTTTACAACCCAGTTATTCGGTTTCTGTGTTCACATCCAACAATGGATGCAACATGCAGTCGAATTTCACACGGAGATGCAGAGGCCTCCGTGTGTTATAGTCGAACGAAACGAGTGTAGTAAATGAGTTTTAGATTTTCAACCCGTTACTGTTGGTTATTAAGAGAGCTCAGCGCGTTAGCTAAAGAAAGAAAAACACTGCAGAGATTTCTGTTCCACATTGAGCAAAACGATTTCCTCTCAGGCCAAATAGTGAGTTTTTCTTCTGTTCTAGAAATTAACTTTTTTGCTGACTTCATCAATGACCAAATTAGTTTAAAATTTCACAACCATAGCAAAAGAGTATTCAATTATCCAACAGAATAATTAATTAAACTAGCAGTGAGTTTCTTTGAACACAATCATGTCATGAGTGTCCTATAAATGTCCTCATAGTGAGTCCTCTTTTGTTAAGGGAAACAAGAATTGTGTTAAGGTCTAGTCCCACGCATCATCTGAGGACTTAAGTGTTGCAAGTAAAATTATGCAAAAAGGTTATCAGTTCCCTCCTTTAGTCTGTTTAGATTTATGAGACCCAGGACAGGGCTTTTAAAAAATGTTGTCATGAGTAGTTAAAAATGTACATTACTGAAATATTTTTAAATAAATATGGGCAGTATTTATTAATAAAGAACTAAACTCCTGTCTACAAATGTGGGCAAACCCAATAGCAGGCTCTTAGGAGGTTAAAGGTGCTTTGAAATGGAAAGAAAAACTAGTACAGTTTAATATAAAAGTTCAGTTAGATTGGAAATCAGTCCTATTAATAATGCATGGGTTTATGGCTATTCACTGACCTGTCAAGAAATTAAATAAATCTAGATTAGTATAGAGACATAATTGTGGTATTGGGGTTTTACATGCAAGTTATGAGGAGAAAAGGTAACTTCATCGCTGGTGTTAATGTAACATGTAATTGGCTTCCAGTAATGCTGTTATTATTTAATGCTTGTCTGTTTCATTCGCATCCTCCTCTTCCTCAGTTTTAATGCTAGATGAGTGAGGTGGGAGTGGCTTCCCACCAGCCCGACCATCCTGACTGACGGATCTCTGGATGACCTTGTCCCCACCCCTGTCCCTGCGCTCACATACACCGTTACCACAGCAATGTCACATCTGCCCAGCAGCTCAGTCCGCGACCATATGAAATGGGTTTGTTTTGAAAACACCAAAATGGTTACAAATAACTTAAGTTGCAGTCTTGTGTCACTCAGGATGTTGTCGATGATGACTAGCTTGGCAAAAACCATATGACTGGCAATAAGTCTTAGATGCAGATCATTTCAAATTACAGCCTGTTTTTAACGTATCATTTAGTTGGTCAGCTGTTGTTCTGAAATCTCTACCCTTTTTGTTTTTCTTTTAGGCGGGGCTGCTTGGCTGCGAGGCCGTCCTGTCCAGCATGGCCCTAATGCAGGCCAGTTCCATGGCTGCTCCGCCCAAAAAAATGATGGCTCCGCTCGGCCATGGACCACCACAGAGAGAGGGACCTGACCGGCCTCCCCAGAGCCACATGATCCTCCCATCTGGAATGAGCTGTCCACCTCTGGTTAGCACCCTCTTGGGACTTGTGGGCTGGGGATCGGGCTGTTTTATATGATTGGATTATCGTTGAGGGTATCAGCCTATTTCCTTAATGAATCTGAAATGTTTTATACTCAAGTTAAAGATTTTCCACTTCTTGTTTTAGTTGTTGGAAAGTCAGAGCCAAGTATAAATGGTGACTGCTTTGTAAGGTCTTTATAAAACACTGTAATGCCTCTGCAAAGAGCAGGTGTTCTACAACTTCTAAGTCAAATGTTATGCTAAAAGTACATGGCCATTTTTTCTTGACGTTGATTCCACATTACCTTTTGATATGAAATCAGCAGCTAATTTCAGTAAAAATGAGCAAATTGGCAAGAGTCTTTCAGTTTATAAGTTCATGAGAAAAGCACTCAAACAGCATTAGATTTAGTAATCTCGGGTTGTGGAGATTTAAATAAATTTTTTTAGCATATTTAAATAAATGAGCTAAAACAGTATGAAATAATTGTTTTTTTTTTCTTTTCTTTTTTTTTGTCGTTTGTTTGCTTTGTAGCTGATTCGGAAGGAAGGTGAATTCCAAGCTCCCCGCCTGCTGGATGAGAAGGAGATGAGGGCCAACGAGGACATGCAGCAGAAAAAAAAGAACAGGAAATCAGTGACGCCCTGCAAAGTGAGAGAACAAGAAGGAAGGGGAGGGAAGGTTAGTGGCAGTGATTCTTAAATAGTGAGTGAACACTGCTGTGCACCTGGCTCATATTAATTTTTTTCTTATTATGTAAAAATAAGTCTAGCTACATGCAGATGTTTTTGTAGGGGCTTTCAACTTAACGGTGCCTAACGCGGAGCTTTCATGTGTGCACATTTTGTTTGTGTGGGGGTGTGGGGAGGAGTTCAGGGAAAATGTGGAGGGGGTGGAGGATCTCGAGAGGAAAGAGGGGGAGGGGAGCAGAGCGAAACGGAGCACAATAACTGCAGTTGTGTGCATAACAGGGGGAGCAGTAACATGAGGGCATTAGGCCATTGGAAGGGACTATGGGTTTGTCTCAATTCACATGTAAATTACATGAAGGAAAAACAAATTTTATCTCTTGCTCTTTCATTCCCATGATTAACAAAAACAATGACGCAAAGACTTTGGATTTGGTTTGCAAAATATCTTTAATTGTAATGCAAATACAATCCTTTGAAGTGAACTTTGGAATGTTAGATTTGGTTCAGAAATTGTTAGTGGATATGTGTGATATTGTTTTTGTGTTGCTATTCATAAGCGTGTCTTTTGTTAAGTGTCCCAGGGGGGTTGCATTTTTAATACATTTACCTCTTAATACATTTTCAAGCTACATGTTTTTGCTGTTGTCCATAGGGCACAGGTGGCGATGAGAATGGCCCAGCTTCCAAAGTGCAGAAAAACTTTATTTGTGATCACTGTTACGGAGCATTTAGGAGTGGATACCACCTGAAGAGACATATCCTCATTCATACAGGTATGAGTTGAGCTTGAAACAACGGTAGTTTAAAGCCACAAACAAGATTTGAATACTTAATGATGTGAATCGTATATTGACAAAAAGCCCCTGAAGCTTGACTTGGAGTGAATCTCAGAGTGTGCAGCAACTGTAAAGGTTTTGAAATGGCCTGTTTTTAAAAACCATGTTTGGTTAATCGCTTTTACCTCACAGATAATTGGTGGTATCTGTGGGGACGTTAACTAAAACTGGTGCTCTTCGGTTTAGGGGAGAAGCCGTATGCTTGTGCCGTATGTGACATGAGGTTTATTCAGCGTTACCACCTGGAGAGACACAGCCTCATTCACACGGGTATGCGTCCTTTAACCGTACCCATATTACATAAAGCAGACTGCCACTGTGGTCTGTTG
Source organism: Gymnapogon annona (assembly GCA_029814585.1). NCBI lineage: Eukaryota > Metazoa > Chordata > Actinopteri > Kurtiformes > Apogonidae > Gymnapogon > Gymnapogon annona. Next base: position 11,506,568 of record JAPTHA010000023.1, on the reverse strand, counting down.
AATCAATGGACAGATGCTCAGGGTTCATTTTTTTATGTGGACAGTAATTTCCAACAAAGCCACCTCCCAAAAATCTGTCACATTTGTCTTTCAATTTGTCTTTTTGACACTGGTCCCCCAACACCAGATAAACGCCTGGAAGTAAAGGCAAATGAATGCAGTGTGGTCCAGTAGTCTCAAGTCCACTATTGAAAAATTCTTGTTTTTCTTGATCGCAATGTTTCTGTCTTTAATAGATGTCCATTTTTCCATAATGTAGCTTGTATATATTTTCTTTTCAATAACTGAGAACGTCACAGAAGGGCTCTGAGCCCTGGATGGTGTTGCATTTGAGGTTTGGATTCAGCGGTTGAGGTCTCTACAGAATGTGCTCACTTTGAACTTTAGTATCTCATTTGAATGCTCTTGTTTGTTTGTTGACGTGATACTAATTTCTACTATACTCACTATTAAACTTCAGCTCCAGCAAGGTCTTGTCAGTCAGAATGGTTGGGAAAAAAATCCTAAATGTCTGTTGCCTTTGAAACAAATAAAAGTTAAACAAAACCACTATAGAAATCAGTAAATGCAAGCAAGACTTCTTGATAGTGGACTCAAACTTTTGGACCCCAGTGTATGTTTGTGAAAACCTCAGTGCACAGGCCGCACGGAAACATTTGGTTTAACTTTTGTATGTAATTAAACAGAAATCACTGCATGGACATCAAAGGACTATATTCTCCACTGACCAGAGAAACGAGCTGCAGGCCTTTAAAAAAATTCTATTTGCGTTCCACTCTTTCACACAAAATTCTTTGTTTTTCCATTGTTTAAGAAGTATTCGTTCTGGGTAAGTCAACTTCCATCCTGGCAGTTTTCAGTAAGTGACTACTACCTCCAGTATTCACAAAAACAAATGCATCAATGGTGAACTAATATTGACCATATTTACTCGGCATGGTTCAGTCGTACATATATAATTTGTATTCACTTATCCTTTAGTAAGCAGTTGCTCTCTACAGCAACTCTGCAACTGTTTTTATTTTTGTTACATTTTCACTTAGCTAATATTTTTATGCTCTGTGTGTGTAGGAGTGAAGCCGTACGCTTGTTCCATGTGTGACATGAGGTTTTTCCAGCGTTACCACCTGGAGAGACACAGACTCACTCATACGGGTATGAGTCCATTTACCGTACCCAGTTGAAGTTTTCAAACTTAATCAAATTCTAAGTCATTAAATCCACAGTTTCCCCTACGAAGACATACAGTACAAATACCTCAAAATACCCACATAAACCCTATGGTATAGTGTAGAAGTAGTCCTACACAAAGCATTAAACGTGGCAGATAAAGTGCTTAGTTCTGTACAACAGTTCAAATAAATAAATATTTCAGGGGCTTGGTATTGCATACTTAAACACGTCTTATAATGTCATTAGTAGCAGTTAGAATTCGGAAAGAGATATGAGACCGCGTGGACCCCTCAAAGAGTATTATCCCCGTTGTACCATCGCTCCATCTAAGTGTTTACGCTTCTGGTTTTGATTTGATTGCTTTTTAGAAATTATTCTCTGAGTTGTAACTCCCTCAGCATGTCACGACATGTATGCAGGTAGGTGTTGTTTACAGAGTATACCATGATATTCAAATGACGTTTTTGTCAATGAATTAATGGTGGTCCAGGCCTCAGTTTGTTAATGAAGCAAGTGACACATACATGATGATGTGAGAGAATATTGGGGCACACAGATTACAGTTAAAATATTGAATATCCTATGACCTTTTTAAGTATCCAATGAATCAACTGTGTTCCATGTGGTAAATATTAAGACCTCTGTCCCCAAGGCAGCTGTATTGAAGTGGGTGACTCACTCAGGCCATGGTATATTATGGGAATAGTCCTTTGATGTCCACACCTACTCTAAATGCCGATTAATGACTGCACAACTCATGTTTCTAAGCTGTATTTGTCTGGCTTTGTACATGAATATTTTATCATGTAGTTGCACGGCTGCTTTACACAAAGGCTTCTGCTGTACATTTCTGGCAGAGATCAAATTGGAAGCTTTGAAGTTACGAGCAGATGCTCACTTAGGCGTAAGCACACTTGTAATCCTTGAAGAAATACATCATTGAATGCCACCATACCATCTTTTGTTAGGAACACTATACAGGCACAACACACTACAACGTAATGCACTAATAAATTCAACCTAGTCATCAAAACTGCTGCCACATTAGTACTTTCCACAGCTCCCCAGTTTGATCACCGTCATAGACGCCTCTATGCTGACCTCTTTGTGTTGTTTTAAACATGCTAAGCTTATACCCTGCTGCTGTTTGCTTTCATAATCTAGATCAGAGGTGTCAAACTGATTTCAGTTCAGGGGCCACATTCAGGTAAATTTGATCTGTGAGCTCAATCAGCAAAATAACATAATATACAAATAGTGTCAACTCCAAACTTTTATTTGTGTTTTAGAATGAAAAAAGTAAAATTACTTGCTGAAAATGTTTACGTTTCCTTTAAAGCAACGTGAATAAACTGAAAATACAAGTGTAATATATACATTCTGTTCATCATTTACTCGTGCATTATAACCTACAGATCACAGTGGATCTACAACCACACAAAACATTTAATAACAGGTAGAATATTTTTATAGTGGTACTTCTCTTAAGTCATTTCAGGTTCTTATTAGTTCAGGTCATGCACATTTTATGCAAAATTATACTTTGCTTTACTGTAAATAAATCCAGTGGAGTTGTGAGTATTTGTAGATTAATACGGTATGTATTTTACTAGTCTCACCCACTTGAGATTGAATTGGTATGAATGTGGAACCTGAACTAAATTATTGTTAATATCTTCAGTGTAAATTTAGAATTGCACAAGAGCGAGACTGGCCCCAAGCGGATTGTTTGACACCTGTGTTCTCGATCATACAACTGACTCTACTTATTCGAAGTAAAGAAACCACAGCACTTTGACTAGAATGTGAAATGTCTGCCCTGTCGCAGTGATTTAATGCCTGTTAACGATGCTTCCCTTTGATGCCAGAGGAAAGTCTTAGCTAATGTGTTAATGCTTTGTGTATGTAGGGGTGAAGCCGTACGCTTGCTCCATGTGTGACATGAGGTTCTTCCAACGTTACCATCTGGCAAGACACAGCCTCACTCATACTGGTATGCGTCTGCCTTGGCCCATTAGATGGTGGAGCTTTTGAAAGTGCCTTGAACATTTTACTTGTTGGGATAGATGGATGGATAGATAGATATAGATATAGATGTGTAGTTTATTGTCATTTCACACAAAAGTGGACGCACTGCAGAAACAAAATATCGGTGCACAGTCAAACACACTGCCCAAAAACATTAATAACACTTGAGAACAGATTACATAAATACTAAAATAGTGATCAAAAAGAGAAAGCGCCTCCGGTGACATAAACTTCTATAAAAGCGGGATGGTCAATTGAAACTTAAAATAATCATTGCACATATAAATAGAAAATTCATTGGACAGTAATTGCACATTCCACATTTAAAGTGCTTAACACACATTCTTGATTGTCTAAAATATTTCAAATATTTAATTTTCACAAACTTAAATGTATCCAGACATGGTAAATGAAATATTCTGTCATTTTCTCGCCACAAATCTATTCAACGTATTATATCCCCCCTGCTCTGTTATTTCCCACTAATGCTCATAGTTCATATTACCAGTTACTGCCATAGATGCATTTGTTTCTCAGGTTGATGGAAGTTTGTATGGAAGAGCAAATCAGACTCAGCAGTCAGACTTGATATGGGTATATGTTGTGTTTCTAGCTAATATTTACATACTTTTTGTGTGTGTAGGGGTGAAGCCATACGCTTGCTCCATGTGTGACATGAGATTTTTCCAACGCTACCACTTGGCAAGACACAGCCTCACTCACACGGGTATGGGTTCACCCCCCTTTTTTTCAAATTATTTTGTTTATTATGGCCCAGATACCCAGTTTAGAGAAATGTATTTCTTTGACTTGAGTCTGGGTTATTTTATGCAACTGTAGCTGTTGAGGCTTGAGGCATGCTGGGCGAGTAACATGGATTTTACAATCTTTCAATAAATCCTAAAGTTTGTCTGTTTGCCCTCCATTTCCCAGATCAGCTCCACTGCCATGCTTTAACATTTAACTTTGACTTATTACCTAGTGTATATGTTTAGTCTTTGCCCTGCATGCCTGCATCAAAGTGCAGAAAAGGCAGCTTTTGCTAAAATCCTCCTCATGTATATGTCCATGTGTAATTGATAGCTTAACCGATTGTCACATCCTGCTTTTGGCATGTCTGGATACATAATACAGATGAGTGTGTCCTGTTCAGTTGTTATTGTTATTCTTTTACAAAATATTTTGTTTTGTGTGTGCAGGGGTGAAGCCATATGCTTGCTCCATGTGTGACATGAGGTTTTTCCAGAGATATCACCTGGCAAGGCACACTCTCACCCACACCGGTATACACTTTTAATATCCTCAACTCACAGTACAGGATCTTGTGATTTGCCGATTCGAATCAATCGCACCGCTCTAGGGCATTGCATACATGTGGCAGTACTTTGACATAAAGTATAGAACAATGTAGTCTGCAGTGTTCAGTCTGTACTTTGGATAGTAGGACATAGTAAAGCTAAAGCATTCATTTATTTTACTTCCTGCTTAGTATATATTGTAGCTACTTTTAGGGCAAAACATTGATTCTATTAATTTACAGTGATATTGTGTACAGGGTTGATGACAACGTTGTCTAAAGTTTGGTACTGTATGCGTTTAGGGGTGAAGCCATACGCTTGCTCCATGTGTGACATGAGGTTCTTCCAGCGTTACCATTTGGCAAGACACAGCCTCACTCATACTGGTATGCCTTACCCTTTTACTTTGAAACCTCTCATATAAACAATTTGTTGGTGATTTCTTGATTGAGCCCTCCTGTATGATAATATGCCCCATTGTCATTAAAAGATGTTTATTCAGATTTAGGCTTTGTTGGAAAACTGTCCACTGAAAAAGTGACTCTAATTTTGTATTGTGATAAACACTGTAAAGATATTGTTGCATGTATTTTATGGAAGGTTGTTGATATATTTAATAATATACACATAAGTGCGTCAGATTGTTGAGCTCCATCTAACAGTCTTGTGCTCTGTTTAGGAGTGAAGCCGTACGCTTGTACCATGTGTGACATGCGGTTTATACAGCGTTACCAACTGGAAAGACACAGTCTTACTCATACAGGTATGTCCACGCCGCCTCATCTTCACCCTCGCTGGCTTTAGTCATGCATGTGCCCAACATTAATATGTACATGGCTGCTTCAAACTCGAGTTTGTATTGAATTATATTCCTGTACTTACAAATGCCAATGTTTCATGCAGCGTCGACAAGGATGTTCACAGGTTCTTATATCATAGCACTTGACCCATAGTTTGGATATGAAATGACATAATGACCATTGGCCAGTTGTTTTACTTTAGACCAGGGGTGTCAAACATGTGGCCCAGGGGTCAAATGTGGCCCGTCAACTGTACCAATCTGGCCTGTGGGATGAATTTGTGAAATGCAAAAATTACACCTAGGATATTTACAAAAATTATAGTTCAGCTGCCAAATGTTCCTATCTGGTCAGTGGGATGAATTTGTGAAATAAGATACTTGCAAAAATGATGGTTCAGGTTCCACATACCCACTTTGGAAGAATATTACCATAATAACTTATAAATGCAAAGAACAAAGTATAATTTCACACAACAAATTACCTGAACAAATATAAACAACCTAAAATGTCTGGAAAGTAAGTGTAATATTATCAATGTTCTACTGGTTACTAAATGTTTTGTGTATTTGTAGATCCACTGTGATCTGTAAGTTGTAATGTACATTTATAAATTATAAACTGAAGTCCAATATTGTTAAAATTACACTTATTTTTCGCAATAATTTGAAATTGTTAAAGTTATTGACATCGCTTTAAAGGACAGTTTGTAAATGAACATTGTCATCATATATGGCATGTTTGGAATTGACATTGATATGTAATTATATGTAATATTACTGGCCCTGCTGACTTCAAACTAACTTTGTCTGAATTTGGCCCCTGAACTAAAGTGAGTTTGACGCCCCTGGCTTAGACTGTAGTGTATGTGGCTCAAACACATCAGCAAGCCTAAAACGAGTGTGACTAGGTTCCTTTATCAAAATCATATATTGTTTATTAATCTGCTCAGCTGTCACTTTAATTGTACAGTGACGCATGATGTACACTTCTGGCCTTGTATGTAGAAATTCCATAAATGTACAAAACTGTAGTGAGAGATTACAACTAAACACATTCATAACAGTTATTGTCATGACTGCAAAAAAGACAGACTGGACAAAGCACATCAAATGTAGAATATAGTTTTATATTTAATTTATATAGACAGTTTTCTGTAATGTTGCATGCGCAGTTTACATTTACACTCTTAATGGATGTGTCCTTTCCAAATGTAAGAGTAGTAGTAGTAGTAGTAGTAGTAGTAGTAGTAGTAGTAGTAGTGGCAGTAGTAGACAGTATTGTGACATAGTGTGAGAGCATGGTAGATATTTTCACCGCTATAGTAATGTAAAGCTCTGTATCAGGATTTTTAAAAATGTTTTTACTTAATACAGATAAGGTAAGTTTCATTCACATTATGTTGATTAATGCCTACACTTACTGTTTTTTATTTCGGTCTAATGAAATAGCTCTAAGGAAAGTTGAATCAAATGAAACCATTGGAAGGTTACACCACACACTAAGTGAATGCCAGTAGCTGCAGTTACAGATTTGCAAAGAGACACGCTGAACTGGCTCATTTCAGGTCTTTTAAGATTTAAGGTTGATGGCCATGACAGTATCGGATAAGGTTTGGACAAGTTTTATGAAAGCATGCCTGTTTCCATAAATTTATTTCAAATGCATATTGAAATTTTGCAATGGAAGATTTTTGTGGAAAGAGCAACAATAAATATATTGTTTTTATTTTAAAAAAATACTTTGGTCCTAAATAAACTGTCGTAGCGAACGTTGAACGTATATGATTTATCAGTTCACTGAGTGGATGTCTGATGTTCTGGACAAAACATCTGGCCCAACAGGTCCACTAATGAGAGATCAAATGACATTGGTCTCATCTGAACAAAGACATCACAGCCATTGTAGGTAGAACGCAGCAGAGCGCTTCCTCTCCTGTTTATCACAGCAATGCACCACAGCACCACCTGCTGGTGACGCTGTGCAATCCAAATTCATATTTTGAAACCTTTTCTCAAATACAGTATATTTAATAAAGCACAATGGTGGTCTGAGTTGGTTCTTATTTTTGAAAGAATGTATTTGGGCTTTCTTTTAGAATACGAAAGACTGCTCACAGTTTAATCATTGTGTCATTTCACATTCAATGAAATGGTTAATTGTGAAGAACACCTACGCTCCTTCATCTTGTATATTTTAGAACAGGGGTGTCAAACTAATTTCAGTCCAGGGGCCACACTCAGGTAAATTGAATCTGATGTGGGCCGAACCAGTCAAATAATAACAAATATATAAATGTCAGTTCCAAACTTTTCTCTGTTTTAGAGTGAAAAAATTTAAATTACTTCCTGAAAATGTTTAAAACAATCCTTTAAAGCAAGGTGAATAGACATGAACAAACTGAATGGATAGCTTTTTTTTTAGCAGTATCATGCTTCAGTTTATCAAATGCACACATTATAACTGACAGATCACAATGGATCTACAAATACGCAGAACATTTAGTAACACGTAGAATTTTACTAAAATTGCACTGACTTCTCGAGTTATATCAGTTATTCACGTTTTTTATCAAAATATACTTTGTTTTACTGTAAATATGTGAAAATATTAGGAGTTTTGAGTATTTATAGGTTATTATGGTTTGTATTAGTCTGACAAACTTAAGATTAAATTGGTCTGAATGTGGAACCTGAAATAACATTATTATTTTTGTGAGTGTAATTTTGGCGTTGCACAGATTCATCCCAAGGGCCAGACTACCCCCGGGCCACATGTTTGACACCTGTGTTTTAGAAGTTTTTACCATTTGTAGGTTAAAATGTCAAATGAAAGTGTGATATTAATTGACTTCATCAGCAGGTTGCTTTTTATAAAACAAAGAAAATCCTTGTTGAAATGACATTCCAGAAACAAACAAATGTGTGATTTTGACATGTGTTGTACATAGCTGTCTACCAACTGCCTAAAATTGTCTTGCCTCTGAGATCAGCGTGACAAAAAACTGTTGTGTTCTGAACAAATCTACTCCAAAAATCTGTAGTTTTGTGTAAATGATGTGAACTCGGGAAGTTATTGGCTTTGTGTGAAAACGAAAAGGCTATTGTCGTGGTTCGAACAGACACGTTCAGGACCCTGATTTAGGGTTCGGGTATTCATCTGGTCATTTCGATTGGTCCTAGTGAATATGAGTCGCCTTTGTTTCGAATGTAGCTTGTCTTAAATCCTCAATTTCCCTAATTTGAGCTCTGTGATTGAACCGCTGGCAAATGCAAATTGAAATCAGATGTGAAAATGTGGTTTTCAATTCGAGTAAGAGACGCGTGTCTTTAAAAGCCCTGGAATTTTCATTCTCACAAAGCGCTGATTAGTGCAACCAAACTTTACTAAGCATTTAGTAAAGTTTAAAGTCGATCATTTTTGGCAGTTGAGTTCTTGATGCTAAAGTTGGTACTTTGTGTGCATAGGGGTGAAGCCGTACGCTTGCACCATGTGTGACAAGAGATTTTTTCAGCGCTACCACCTGGCAAGACACAGCCTCACTCATATGGGTATGCGTCTGCCAATATTAACCCAGTCACAAGATTAGGACGCTGTAACATCTTTATGTTTCACGTAGTTTTACACATCTCAACAAACTGAAGGATTAGATTTATTTTATACGTCTGTTTTTCCAGTTAATTAAATCATTAGCTCAGTGTGCTGTATAAGTGGATTTTAGAGGCCTTCTGGGACATTTGATAGGTGTAGACAGACATCTCATGTGGTTGTGTATCAGTTATCTCAGGGCTTGACATTGGTTATTAACCACAGATATCAATTTATCTGAGATTGGTATGATGTAGAAATATCTTTTTATTCATTTATGCAGCAGAGACGCAAAAATAACTACTGATGCTCTGCGTTTAGGTGTGAAACCTTATGCTTGCACCATGTGTGACATGAAGTTTTTTCAGCGTTACCACCTGGCAAGACACAGCCTCACTCATACCGGTATGGGTCCGTACACCGTGCCCATGACATCCAGTGTTTGAGATCAGCGCGCACATTTTATTATCAATTCACTTTGATATATCTCTCAAAGCAGTTTCAGGAAGGTATGGAAGCTGAGCAGACACTGCAGAGACCACATTTGACTTCAATCTCTATCTTATTGGCCGTACTTGGTTTGAATTTCACATTAGGCGCTTTCCCACTCTAGGAACCTTTTTAGTTCTTAGAAGCTTTTTAGTTCCTAGAACCTTTTTTTGTACTTTGTACTATGACCACAGACCTTAGATCCTTTTTTGCTCCCATTCACTGGCAGGGTCTTTTTTAGTTCTATAGGAACTATATGATGTGGGTGTTTGCTGATTGGTGTGCTTCAGTGATTATGGCTGTGATCAGGTCGTAGGTATAAGTCCTATTGCTTTTCCAAACAGTATACATCAGTTTATACAACAGATGTGCAACCTGTAGCGTGTCACCTCTTGCATCTCCATCTGTGTAAACTTTTGAGATGAGAAGGAACACATGTCTGGTCCACAAAGGGATGAAGTGAAGACAGTATAATGTGTGCATATACTTTCATTGTGATTATGGGATGTATGAGGCTAAATCCATGTTTGCTCTGTTTTTTACAAGGGCAGCACAGAGTCAACCTCTAAACATTTTACGGAGATCGTCTTTGACTCCGTCACATTTGTATGACATTGTATATTGCTCTGTGGGGTCCCTTAAATGTGGACTTATATTTTTAATATAAATATTGATAATTTTTCATCCGTGTGTGTGTGTGTGTGTGTGTGTGTGTGTGTGTGT
>JAPTHA010000023.1:11479123-11489467 GCA_029814585.1 Gymnapogon annona | reverse complement strand
GGTGTGAAACCTTTTGCTTGCACCATGTGTGACATGAGGTTTGTTCAGCGTTACCACCTGGCGAGACACAGCCTCACACATACGGGTATGGGTCCGTGCACCTGCCCTCCTCACATGAATACACGAGTATCAAGTCTTGCAGGCCACAGCATTAGGGACTCGCGCAGGAACGGCATTAGTAACTATTGTAGGCCACAACATTAGTAACTCCCAAGTGGTCATAAAACCCATCACATTGTTTGCATTTGGAGCAGCTCATACCCAAAACTACAGGAAGGTTTTTAGTCTCAGGTGAATGTGGCTCTCCAAAATTCTGGGTGGATGGTTGAGATAATATGTAACTGATACTGTGTATGTGCCTCTTGAACGCCTCCTGATCTGTAAGGTTTCAGTAACTAATTTTCAAGATTTTATACCAGATTGATTTGGATTTATTTGCTGCTGCATGTATTCTCTTTGTAGGGATTTGTAGGGATTTTTTTTTTTACATAGGCTGGTTCTTTCTTTGTATATCAGTGAAGCTGGAGGGAAATTAATTCAGATTCAATTTATAACTACGTCCAGTGTGATAGATTCTGACTGAACTTCCATATCTGAATGTGGACATAGTTGTATTACAAAAATCACTGTACTTGTCGTTTAACAGAAGGCAATATGACCTCAGTTAAACCCATATTCATTGTTTCTTTATCATGCATGAAGATAAAACAAGTCATCAATGCAGTGTCATTAGTCTGATTTAAATATTGTGGCATCAGTACAAATATCAAGTATGAATTTTGCGTTTTGATTATAGCAGTGTCATCAGCAGTGTTTGTACAGCATTTTGAAATATTGAGATTAAATTTAGTGTCACAGAATTTTTCCCAGTCTGTACGTGGAACCTGAACTATAATTTAAAACAATATCTTGGGTGTAATTTTTGCATTTCACAAATTCATCTCATGGGCCGGATTTGGACCTTTAGTGGGCAGCATTTGACCCCTCGGCCGCATGTTTGACACCCCTGATTTAGACTTTCGTGTAGTTATCAATCAATTTCAGCAAAATTTCATGATTTCAGATCATTGGATGAATATATTGTATCATTAAGATGGTTATACTGGAGAGTATGGAATGTTCAAAATAGTTCATATTCTTCTCTGATTCCCCACCCCTTTTTCTAGAACAATAATAGCAAATTCGTGTATGTATATGTATGTAAATATATCATTATACATCTTTGTTTTGCATGAAATTGGCAAAAATGTGGTTAATAACCAATAGTTTATTTATTTATGCAGGACGAATGACATATGAGATCAAGTCAAATAATGCTGCCACTCTGCATTTAGGTGTGAAACCTTATGCTTGTACCATGTGTGACAAGAGGTTTTTTCAGCGCTACCACCTGGCGAGACACAGCCTCACTCATATGGGTATGCGCACGCCCACCTTACCCATCATCCACCTGTACTAATGTTAGACACACCATCAGCATTCTCAAAACTACACTAGTGCACAGTCACATGGCTTTTTCCTATGTTTATAAAAATGAACTATTAAACCAGTCTCCACATGAAACTGAGTACAGGACTGTGACATCATCAGCTCATGTGATGTGTTGTGGATCACACAATTGGTTTACACACTTTATATGTATATATTTTATTGGCTTTGGAGTATATGAGAGCATGGTACTGATCATGCACATTCATACAGACCAAGTGCAAAGTGGTTAACAACCCATCAACATCCAATAGGGATTAAAAGTACATTTGATGGATTGTAAAAGCAACACTTGGAAATACTGACAGTAACGTATTGATGCTTTGCGTTTAGGTGTGAAACCTTTTGCTTGCACCATGTGTGACATGAGGTTTGTTCAGCGTTACCACCTGGCGAGACACAGCCTCACTCATACGGGTATGGTCCGTGCACCTGCCCTCCTCACATGTATACACGAGCCTCAAGTCTTACAGGCCACAACAATTAGGGACTCTTTCAGGCCACAGCCTTAATAACTCTTATGTGGTTAGAAACCCATCACATAATTTGTATTTGGAGCAGGTCATGCCCAAAACTACAGGAAGGGTTTAGTCTCAGGTGAATGTTGCCCTCCAGAATTCTTGGTGGATGGTTAAGATAATATTTACTGGGTGTCCGCTGGTCCTTTTAAAATCTTTAATTTGTTTGTCCAAAATTAAGGTCTAAATTGTCCTTAAAAATGAGAATTGATCCCTAAAGCCACCTTTCAAAGGTCTTAAAAGTGGCATAAACCAAGTTGCAATATTTTCTGATGTTACACAGTGACATCTTTATAAAGAATCTGGCAAATTTGTAATCACTGCTCTGCATTTGTTCTGCAAACGGAGCTGCAGAACAAGTTGCATATGTTCTCCTTACAGAGTTATGATCTTTATTTGTTATTTTTCAGCTCTTTCAGTTCCATTAAATAAATAGACAAAACGATTTGCAATGTGGTGAAAATTTTTGCTATCTAGCAGATGAAAGGTCTTAAATTTAAGTGGCCTTAAAAAGGTCCTAAAAATCGATAAATTTCACTTCCTTAAACCTGCAGATACCCTGTATTTAACTGATCTGGAAACTGTGTATGCGCTTCCTGAACGCTTTGTGATCTGGTTTCGGTGACTAATATTCAAGATTTAACTCTGAATTGATTTGGATTTATTTGCTTCTGCATGAATTCTCTCTTTATTCTTTCTCAATGTATGTTGTTTTTTTTTTTACAGCCTGTTCCTTTCTTTGTGTACCAGTAATGCTGGAGGGCAATTAATTCAAACTCAGGTTATGATGATGTCCAATGTGATAGATTCTGACTGAACTTCCATATCTGAGCAAGGACGTAATATTACAAAAATCACTGTACATGTAGATAAAACTAGTTACCTGTGCAGTGACATTAGTCTGATTTGAATATTTTCACATCAATACAAAAATCAAGTGTGTAGGTTTCATTTTGCTTATAGAAGCTTGATCAGTGGTCACTTCTATGTACAGCATTTTGGAATCTAACAATCTCAGGGTCATAGACTATTAGTGTAAACATCGAGGTGGCTTCAATAGACAACTTTCCCCAGTGCATATCATTTTGTTCCTATTGTAATCTATCAGTCTTTATTGGCCAAGTTTGTGCACACAAGCAAAGAATTTGTCTCTCGTAAGCTTTGCTCACTGTTCAGATATTCTACAGTTATGATGAAAAAACACAACAATTAAAGGGAGATGAAGATAAATGACAGAAGAGGAGAAATTAATTTACCTCTAAGTTATATAGGCAGTATAATACAAGATTTGAAGAGAATAGTGCAATTTGTAGCACTGTACATACTTTTCCGTGAATAGACAATGTAGTGCAAGAACAGTGTAGTGCAATTGTGATTATCAGGAGCGTGAACCAGTCCACACGAGGGATAGAGACGACAAAACACGAGGGAATGTTTGTTAGGCAAATAAGATTCACTCGTATTCGCACTATAACTTTCAGTCTTAAAGTCATATGCTGAAAACTTCATACTTGTATCAAACAAATCTCACACTCGGACGTAGGATGAACATTTGTGTGCCAGTGTTGTGGTCTGAGCGTTGTTGTATGTGTTGCGGTAGGGCTAATGTGTTGCTCTGTGTGTGTAGGGGTGAAGCCGTATGCTTGTTCCATGTGTGACATGAGGTTTATTCAGCGTAACCATCTGGAGAGACACAGCCTCACTCATACGGGTATGCGTTCCCTTCACCATACCCTTACCACCGGCGCTTTGCTACACGACGGGCTCACAAACAAACTCGAGTTTGGATTGTCAAAGTCATTTGATGGGATGTTGAACCAGCCTCAAAAGTACTCGCCCCCAGTTTTCAGGGGGCCACTATGTTGCGTAGATCTGGGCAATTAAACAAAGAAATTCCACTCTGATCTACACATAATGAGTTGATGACGAGGCCTTTTTAGATGTACTATTGTCAGATGCTGATACTATCACATCAAGTGGTTGCATTTAACTGTATATGGCAGTTTTTCCAACTTGTTTTAATTGTTGGAAAGTCAGTCTGCAAAGAAAGAATAGAAAAAAATAAAATGTTGCACATACTTTATTGGTGCAAAAGGCCAAAGTTGATGCATTGACTTTGTATCTGTGTGCTCTTTTAGGAGAGAAGCCATTTGCTTGTGACATGTGTGATATGAGGTTTATCCAGCGTTACCATCTTGAGAGACACAAGCGTGTCCATAGCGGAGAGAAGCCTTACCAGTGTGAACGCTGCCAGCAGGTGTGTATGGACGCTCATGTGACGCAACATTCACTTCAGCGTTTGACTGAGACTCGACTGAAGACGGTGTCATTTGTTTTTTAGAATTTATTTTGAGTTTTCACCAGACGGTGTTAAAGTTACATTTATTCCTCAGACGACATTCAGCCCACAATGACAGGATCAGAGACAACAGACAAAGCACACAAAACAAAAATAACTGAGCTGCCTGAGTCAGAGGGGCAATTATTTTATATTGCCAATTGTTTTTTTTATATTTTATTTTTATTTTTCTATACTCAATATTACAGTTACATTCACTACAAGACAACATTCACAACCCACAATGACAGGATCAGAGACAACAGACAAAAAACAAAAAATTACATAAATAAGTGAACCGCATCTGTGTTTTTCAAAGAACTTTTCACGGACAGACCGGCTGTTGCGGCATCGCAGGTTGTGCCAGGGCCGCAGCGTCGCCAAAGTGGAGAACCAGCCTTGCTGTGAACCACGCCCGTACCCCCAGGAACCTCCACCCGCGCCCCCGACCTGGAGTCCTCTCCACCCCCCACCGGGTCGACTGGCCGTCTGACATTCCGCCTTCCCGCCGCCCGCACCGCCGCCAGAAATGGGACACGCCACAGGGTTTCTTCTCCTCAGCTCTGTTTGGAGTGGCGCCACACTCTAACACAGGCTGACGATGTGCAGCTCCAGTCTGGGGATTACTAATGACGAGGGACATTTGGGGTTTTTTTTGTTGTTGTTGTTTTGTTTGTTTTGTTGACTTTTTACTGTGTTTCCTTTTACTGCTCCCCCCTAGTTTTTTTTTTTAACAAGACTTTTCTGTGATATGAACAGTGGTCCTGTTTTGTACTTTAATCTATTAGATTTTTTTTTTGTTTTGCAAAAAAAAGAAACAAAAACCGTTTTTATTATTGTGGTTAAAAAAATCTGCTTTTAGTGGTACTAGGGAAGGGCAAGGGGATTGTTTATCCTGACGTTTTAGCAACAATGCGGTGATGCTGTGGCGCGGGAATAGAAGTATTCAAGCTTATTTTTAAACTTTTCTTACATGGCCCATTTAGATTTGAAAAGATCATCACTTGTGTCAGGGAAACTATATACGAAACTGAACTTTACGCTTTCGGTTAAGAATGGAGAGCCCAGTGTTGACACCAGAGCCACGTGTCTGGTGTCAACACTGAGACTGCACAGCGGTTTGAACTGTTCCTTTGTGTAAATAATTTAATAACGTCCTCTGACTTAAGTGATGATGGTTTTATCCCCCAAATGGGCCTGAAAAACAAAGCCGAAAATTAGCGGTGCGTTCAAATACCATCCGTTTCCACCGTTTCCGTGGTTAACTGACAAACTTTGTAAGTGTGTGTATAAATGCGTAATATCAGAACAGTGCTACAAAACTGTAAAACCACGACTTCCAAGGAGGGGGGTGATGAGGGGGGTGCAACCTGCAGCAGACTGGTGCGGTGTCGGGGGCGGGAGGGAGGGGGCGGGGTCACAGGAGGATCATCTGCGTATTTCACGCCCTGTGTCATGTGATGCGTTGACTCAGGATGACGGCCTTAGCGAGTCCTCCAATGCCCAGAGTCACACTGTTATACTGCAGATACAATGCCGACGGCGGGGTCGGTCCCGGTCCATACCGATGCAGGTTGGCTACGTAAACGCCACACGATGTTTGTACAGATTCTCAAGTTGTGAGATAAGTGGGGGTATTCAGAATCTTGTGGCCTTAGTGTTTTTTTTTTTCTTTTTGCCTTTTCTTTTCAGCTGTTTATCATTGTGGATCTGATGTATTTACTAAGACGACGACAGCCTTTTACCTGTTGGTTTGTTGTTGTTTTTTTAATTTTTCCTTATAGCTGTTATGGTTTCAAAATGTCGATGGGCTTCAGTGGCCGCTGAAACAGACCAATGTTTCCTCCTGTCCACAGAGAGAGAAGATGTTTTGATGAGTATTTTGGGTCATTGTTACAGATTACAGTGTAATACACGTGTGTCACGTTAGCAGCCCCCCGGGACTCGGACAGTCCTCGTGACAGGTCGGCACTAGTGAACTGCAGTGCATTGACCCGGTCAGAGCAGAATCAACACTGGCTTTGACTCTGCTACACACTAACCATTGCCTTTTTTATCCAAATATTACGTGGTCGGTGTGTGTAATGGGTGTGTGTCATGTCATTGGGTTTAGCCTTACGTAAGTGCAGATACACAAATAATCATTGTAGTACTAAATGATGTTGTAACAAGCAATTTCTTTTACCTATGATTAACTTTGATCATACTGTGTGGAAGTCTTTGACGGTCAGATGGCATCAGAGCTGCGTCACTGCCGCTCTGAGGATTTCTCAAATTCGATCCGGTCTGTGATTGGTCATCTTGGTCCAGTCCGTGATTGGTCAACTCAAATGTGTTTCCAGGTTATTAGTCCACCTACTGAAGTGGATGTGTGTAGTTTAGGGTCAAGGTCGCAATGAATTGGGAGGAGTTCCAAGCTTGAGACGCCGCAGCGATATCAGTTTACGTAACACGTGTCATGTGATCTCTGCAAAGTGATGTTTGAGGAAACAGGTTTTTAAGGCAGGGGTTCGGCATCAGAGCAGACTGCTCAGGGCCACGTCACCGCTTGGAGAATTTCTCAAACTTGATCTGATCTGTGATTGGTCAACTAGATCTGGTCTGTGAATCATGAGCACAAATACTTTTTCCAGGTTTTTAGTCCGAACCCGCTGAAGTAGAGTGCGTAGTTCAGGGTCCAGGTTTCAATGAGATGTGAGGAGTTCAACGGTGGTGTTAGTTATGTGACACATTTGAACACATCTCTATCATGTGATCTCTGCAAAGTGACGTTTGAGGAAACTGAGGTTTTTAAGTCGGATTCTTCCAGATGAGCTTTAACAGAGGAGGAAATGGTGTGTAGGGTGATCATGTTAATGTTGGATTTCAAAGAACTTGCAGATTACTGAGTTTAAAGGTGGACTGAGCCATTCCAGCCCCTGTTGATTATGGTCTGGTCACCCTGACCCTGGAAAGCCAGCGTCTGCATGTTTTAGACATTTCCCTCTGGTTCATTAACGAGCAGCAGAAGCCTGATAAGGACACGGTGGACACCGGGTCTGGAGGGTCAGAGTTACAACCCTGGACTGGGTGAATGCACAAGGCATTCAATGGTGCTTTGGTTTTTCTTTTGTGTACTCGTAGGAGATGCACGTTGAATTAGACCCAAAGACGACTGGATTAGAAGGACTTATTCCACCTTAAAATCACAAACCGTACCAAACGTGTTGACAGTCTTCTGATATTAAGGCCAAATGGCGTGATGGTTAAAGGGCAGCGTTTGGTGTTCAGGGTGACGTAGGCCAGTGGCAGATGAAGACCCAGTTTGAGAAATGCGTTGATTTTGCTTTGGAAACACGAGTCCAAATGTGGGGAAGGGAAACTGCTGGCACGAGCACATAGTGAAAACAGCTAAAGGGCAATACAGTATATAGTTGACGTCACTTGTTAATACCTTTTTGTCACTTATTGTTTTTAGTATTATCAATCTCATTGTTAAAATGCAATAGAATCCTTGAGTCTCAGATCATTTGTTAATAAGATGGAGGTTTAATTTTTCAGACGGATAGAAGGATTTATTTGTCTGAGGATTTCTCATCACATTTTGATGATTGTTTTCAAGGACCTTTTTTTTATTCTGAAATTGTAAACACTGGAGTGAAAGGAAAAAAAAGGCAAAAAAAAAGATATGGATATTTTTCCTTCAGACTGTACTAGATTTTAGGTTTTAGACAAAGCCTATTTCTCCTCAACAGAAAAAGTGAACAGGACAATTTGGATCAGTACAGTTGAGCCCAGTATGTTCAGTAATATTGACATTAGAGGCAGTAGAGTCACCAGAAAACGTTTTCTTTCTTATACAAAGTCCCTGGTATTTGTAGTAAATTATATTGATAATGGTATTAGATGAACAACAGCATAACAGTAGATATCACAGATTAGTTGTTTTCTTTATTAGTCTTGCATGCAGAGTTATGGTCCTCAGTTAAAATAGGATCTTGGTATTGATTATTTTGTGTAGGAAAATGAGTGCATAAGAATAACTTCCTAAAAAAAATGTTACAATGATTATTGTAAAATGGGCAAACTAATATGTACCCTTGTGATCCAATTAGTTTCAACTGTATGAAAATCAGAGGAGAGGCTTCTTACTATTATGCTGAAATAAAAAGAATTTGTAAAGGACTTGGATGTGTGCTGTTTGTCTTTCCTTCAAGTGACAAGTTCCCTCTTAACCTGGTTTTCATATTTGTTTTAAAGTGTGTAAACATTTCAATATGCACATTTGTTGGAATAATCATCAGAGTCAGAATACTTTATTTATCCCGAGGGAACTTGTTTTCTTACTGGTGCTCCATGTCAGTATGAAGATATGAAAAGATAAAAAATTAAGGAAAACCACAATAGCAATATTTGCAAAAATCTATATATATACTCTCCATAATGGATTTAATGAACCATTTGCAGTGTCACTGTACCACCTGTGTGTACTTGGACTTCCATGGCTTAATCTCTGAGACAAGCATAAACTATTGGCAGGATCAACCAGCTTGCCCCTGGTAGCCCCAATATGCAATTATTACCAATATTAAGAAATGTATATATACACATAGGAACACATAAATCATATAGTGTAATGTCCATACAGTGAGGGAAGCAGGATTTTTACCACATCAATGTGCAGAAATTGAGTGTTCTGTGTGTGTCTCAAAATTCTACAGCAAAAGGATATGTCACTTGATCCAGTTTCCTCCAATGCTGGTGGTAAATGTCAGTGACTGGGTTCATCCAAATAATGCATATCAGTGCTGCTGTCAGTATATAAAGGGGATATTTCTTGCCTTTTTTCTTCAAATTTAAATACAATATTGATTATTGTAAAAAAAAATCCAAAAAGTGTCCTATTACAAATATCTACCTATCTAGATATAGGTATTATGTTACTACTGCACTTTATTGCTTTAGACAGGTTTTTATGTGTATATTGTACACTTTTTACACTGCACGGCCAGAGGGAAACGCCATTTCGATTCTCTGTATGTTATATGGTGAACTGACAAATAAAAATTGATTGATTGAATGATGTACACCCCAGTTTCTGTATTGCAGTGGCCACCAACCGGATAGTCACAAGCAAAATAAAATGATAGGACCGACACAAAAACTGGTATTTAGTAAATATACTAACAAGGGTGAATCCACTGTGTATGTAACTTTATTAGCATTAAACAACATAACAACCAAAGAAATCAAAGGCATTTGTTTTTTTTGTTAATTTTGCCAGCTTGAGGGTTTCAATTTAGCACTAATGTACTTTGAGTTACAATTCTTGTATGAAATGTGCTAAACAAATAAAGTATTATTATTAATATAATATTGATGTATTATGTGTTCGTGTTATAACAGCCGTTTGAAGAAGGTAGTGGATGTAGGAAACACGTGACCATCTGGAATCTGCTAGCTTCAAAGTAAGTAAGTAAGTACATTTTATTTATATAGCACTTTCGAGATAAAAATCACAAAGTGCTTCACATGAGATAAAACAAAGTGTAAGACTGGCAATAAAAAAAAACACAAAGAATAAAAAAAAAGAATAAAACATCCTTCAAAATCACAAAATAAATAAAACAAAGAATGTACAGATTCTATGCGGTCCGGTACCGGTCCTCGGCCCGGGGCTTGGGGACCACTGCCTTACAGGATTTCTGAGTCACAGGTGTTCTCTTCCTGGTGTAGTCCCACCTGTGGCCGCAGGGGGCAGTACCTCTGTGATGCTGTTTTCCCGCAGTGTAAGAGGATAGAGAAGAAGAAGAAAATATTGTTGTTAAATCAAAGGGAGATCTATGGATCAATCGTAAGTTTATCAATACGTTGTTGTTGAGAGGCTCTTAAGGTTTAAGTACCAGGCCATCGAAACTAAGAGGAAACATAAAGTTGCGGTTGTTGTTGACAGGGTCCCTCACATTTAGTTTAGAGCCCATAATGTTGGCTAACAGTGGCGAACCCAAGCAGGAGGAGCAG
>JAPTHA010000023.1:11329499-11341576 GCA_029814585.1 Gymnapogon annona | reverse complement strand
AATAAAAGGCACCAGATGAATCATGAGCTTTCACCTAAGTGTTTGAAGTGTAAGACTGCTATAGGAACGTATACACAAAATAAAGACAGATATAGACCTGTGAACTTGAGCAAGAACTTGAGCAAGGAAAGTAAGTATAAAAGCTGATCCATTCAAGTACAAAGGTACTGTTTGTAAGGTACATTTAAATACACTGTGATGTGCCCTCCAATGCCTCATCGGGTGTCAGTGTGTAACCCTACTGCTGTTTATCTGGCCACTGACATGATGAAAACTCTGAGGGATAGAGGATCTGGAATGAATTTCCTGAGATGAATAAGTCTTAAATCATCAAACTAAATCAACTGTATTCAGTGAGAAACAGAACACGACACCATACCTGGTAGGATGAGACGGGTGAATGCATGTACGGCGAGATGGAAGTTTGGGCGATCATTCGGTTTGGACCCAGACTGTAGGGTGAGGAGTAGAAGCTGCTGAGAAGAAGGGTGCAGAGTGAGGTGTCAAGAAAGCATGGTGACAGCAGCACTACGTTCACAATAGGTACTTTCCCACTGGAGGAAGCTTTTTAGTTCCAAGAATATTTTTATTTCCAAGAATTTTTTTTTCGTGCATTCCCACAGCATAACAACTAAGAATTATGACCATAGTCGCTAGAACATTTTTAGCTCCCACAAGCAGGCTGGGGTCTTTTACAGTTCTATAGCAACTATATGATGTGGGTCTTTGATTGGTGATTGGTAGACCTCAGGCCACGCCCATTTCTGTATCTTGCAGAAGAAAGAGTGTGCTACGGGGGAATATTTGCATTTCAATCTGTGTGAACTTGTGAGAAGAAAAGTAACACACCTCTGGTCCATGAACAGATGAAGAGTAGACAGTAGATTGTGTGATTCATTGTTAATTACGGGATGTATGAAGCTAGATCCACCTTCACTCTGCTACTGACCAAGCACCTTAGGTAGACTGTCTGGGACTCATTTGTATTATATTCTATATTGCTCACTTATATTTTGAACATAAATATAGACCATATTCCATCCCTGTGTCTGTGTGTGTGTTAGTTGTAGTGTGTGTAACAGTGCTTTGGAGGATACAGAATAAGATTATGTCACACCGCTCCGTACCATGGTTCTACTGCCTGTATGAATGCACAACCAAAAAGTTCCCCTGGGGAGAGTAGTTCCTACAACTCAATTACAGGTACAGGATAGGAACATCAACTAAGAGAAAAACTACTCTGTGGGGAGAAAGAGTGTAATGTTCCGTGTGTTTAGAACAGTGTTCCTCTGATGGCCAGCAGAGGGCAGTGCTGGGTTAATAGTGATCTCGTCTTTGTGCATGAATACCACTCACCCATTTTGTAAGGCTGTGGGGTCATATGCAAGCGTCATTCCTCCCTGCGAAAACAATACGTAGAATTCAAAACCAGTTAGGTAATGCAAACACCAGTGAAGCCTGTGCTAAAACACTGAGCAAACAGAGAGTGAAAACAGCCCGAATGGACCAACGTTAACGCGACAGCCTCAGCTGGAGTGAGTTCAAAGTGTGCGTCTTACTGTCTCTGCATCTCGGGCCCATGGCCGTCCATTCTGGAGGTACTTCCCCTGATTCTGCCTCTTCTTCTGACCTCCGTCTGCAAACTTACACAATAAGGGCTCTGTGGGCACTATGAAAGCAACAGATCAAACAGGAGAGTGAATGCAGCGATCACAGTGGGGAAACAAAAACACTGAGATCTGGCACCAACAACAACAATATCAGGTTTCCAGAACACAAAACAAACATGCCACGCACCAGGCACTCCCGGTGGAGTCTTGATGAATTTGCCATTGAAATGCTGAATTATAGCCTCGCACTTCTCTGTGGATTCCATTCTGAAATAATAATAATAATAATAGCATGTTTCAATGCCAAGTTAAGTGTAATCCTTCACATGAGGTGCTGTGTGAGCTGGGTCTGTGGCATCATAGCTGGACCACATCAACTAATCATAGCATTTCATATCAGATCATATATCATATATATGTCGTATATATTACAACACATTTCAGATTATAGCAATTGCCTGTTTGTATGTATGATGATGATTTCTTTTGGCTTTTCCCTTCCAGGGTCGCCACAGCGAATCCAATTCGCATATTTTGATTTGGCAGGAGCTTTTTTACGCCAGATGCCCTTCCTGACGCAACTCACTGGACGCTCCCACAGGGGATCGGACGCAGTATCCCCTATGTATATATCAGATCATATACATATACACATATATCTAACATGGAACTCTATGGAATAACCATGAGGTCACATTTCCACTGGACGCTACTGAATCTAACTAACCCCAAACTGTCAAGTATGTGTGTGTGAAGAAACTGACAGAAATTCAATCACTAAGAAATGTAGTGATTGAAAATGGATATTAGCCCCGCCCCCTTCCAATCAAGATGTGGTTGAAATAGTCAACAGTTGTGTGAACCTGGAGAAAATAACCTACAGGACAAGATATGGAACTATTTATAAACTATATGTAAAATGTACCAGTACACCACATTTGTTCAGCTCTATGTACCCAAGCAGGTTTTGTAGGACATAGGAGGTCAGAGGTCAACATATATCTCTATAGGACTCATGCCCTTCAGTTATTTATGTATTTTGGGATTTTTTGTCTGTTGTCTCTGATCCTGTCATTGTGGGTTGTGAATGTCATTTTGTAGTGTATGAATGTAAGTATAATATTGTCTAATGAAAAATCTAAAGCAAATATGATAAAACTTAACAAAAAAAGAACTGCACCACAGAGCAGCGCAGTGCTATCAGTCTGACCTGGCAAATCCCACACCGCGGCTGGTCCCGTTGGCGTCTCGGAGGATGCGTGTGGAGATGACCTGGCCAAAGGACTTGAGCATACTCTCCAGCTCTTGCTCGTCCATAGAAACAGGGAGGTTGGAGATGTAGAGGTTGGTGGGGTCCTGCTCCTGTTGCTGCACAAGGAATACCAAAAACTATCTGAGACCGAAAAAAGTTTGAGGGCAAGTGTTGTGATACTTTGAACTTTTTTGTTGTATTTAACACAGTATTTTCAGTAACCTTAATGCTGCTTTTGCATTTACAAATGGAAATGATGTGGTTCAAGAAGTCAACAGTTTGTGAACCTGGAGAAAATAACCTACTAGATGAAAAAAGAAATAGGATGTACTTCAACACAGGTGTCAAACATGCAGCCCTGGAGCCAATGACCCTTAAAACTGCTTCAGAAGTGCTTGAATTTGACCTTGAAAAATGTGTACAGACCCTGTATTAAAGTTGTAGCATTGAAAGAATGAGAAAATAAAGACAGATATAGACCTGCAAACTTGAACAAAGAAAGTAAGCACAAAAGGATAATAAGAGTCAAATAATAAGAGAAGAAGGTGAATTGTGAAATACGGAAATCACACTGAAGATATTAACAATAATATTAGTTCAGGTTTCAGACCATCATAATCATCATGGCGTCCTAGTAGGCAGCCTATACAGCAGCTCCTAACTTTTTTTCCTACTTAAAGTTTTTCTGCCTCTACTCTTGTGGTTGTGTTAATTGGACTCTTGTACAACATGGACATGTGTCATTTTTTTAAGTTTTTGTGAGGGTAGTAGCTTGTTTGTTACTCTCACGGACCCCAGACCTCAACACCAACATGGGATCGTAAGCCAGTCTGTCTACAGTTGAGATGAACAACAGCGGTGTACACCGGCAAAAGACCCGTGTGACTACGGCATCGGTGCAGCAGGTTGCAGTGCTGGCGTTGTGTACCGTGATGTGGAGGAGACAGTACAACCGGCGTACAACCGGGATTTCCATCGGTTCGGGTGTGTAACGGTTGATCTACCAATCTTTCTACCATTGTGATGGAGACATAACGGCTATTGAACTGCAGTGGATGTACGAGCTGAGCGGGACGTCCCGGCTATGAAGGACTCCTGGCTCAAGACTCCACCGGACTCTTTCATTTTTTGGTTAGTTTTCTAATGGTGAGAGCGGACCGAAGAAGGAGGAGGGGTGGTGGGGTGGTGGGTGGGGTGAAACTGGAGATGTGTATGAGTGAGTTACGGCTTGTGATCTGTTTCTTGCGGTTATGAACGTTGTACGTTTGAACTGTTAGCGGTTAGCAGCTGAAGCACAATGCTAACGGTGGCCTGCGAGGACATTCACTTCCGTCTCTCAGCTTCGGATGACACATCACAGCCTCTCATTATCATCTCTGGGACTTCAATCGTGTATACAGTCTATGTTGTCTATGTTGTGCAAGAATTCAATTGTTGTACTGTATATCTGTTCTGCTCTGTTTTTTTTCTACTCTTTGTGTTATGCTGCTGTGTCTGGAATTTCCCCTTGCGGGACGATTAAAGGTATATCTAATCTAATGTAATTCAATCTCAAGGGGGACAGACCAGTAATATACGTACCATAATGACCTATGAATACTCACAACTCCAAATGTTCATATCTACAGTATTTATAATAAAACAAAGTATAATTTTGCAAAAAAATGTAAGAACCTGAACAAATATGAACAACCTGAAATGACTGAAGAGAAGATAAGTACAATTATGACACTGTTCTGACTTTTGTTAAATGTTATCTGTCAATATATGATGTTGTTAGAATTATCTTTATCTTTTCTGTTTGATCATGTATATTCACTTTGATTTAAAGGATAGTTTTTAGATGTAAACATTTTCATCATGTTATTTGACTTTTTTCATTCTAAAAAGGAGAACAGTTCAGAGTTGACATTATTTCTATATTATTATGGTATTTTACTGGTCGGCCCACTTCAGATCAGATCAGTGAAGGAACCACTTATAAACTACATGGAAAATGTACCAGTACACCACATTGGTTCAGCTCTATATAACTGAGCAGGGCTTCTAGAACTTAGGAAGTCAGAGGTCAACATATGTCTCTATGTGACATGTGTTTTGGTTATTTTGTCACTGTACCCGTTTTGTGCTCTTTTTGTTTTATTTATCATTCTGTTTGTTTGGGGTTTTTTTTGGGGGGGGGGTTGTCTTTTGTCTCTGATCCTGTCATTGTGAGTTGTGAATGTTGTCTCTGTAGTGTATAAATGTAACTGTAATATTATCTAATGATTAAAAGAACAACAAAAGACTAATGGAATTCTTGTTGTTTTCTCTGTCCCACAGCAGAAATGTGTGTGTGTGGGCAGCAGTATTTCTACCTCCACTTGTCACGGATAATTAATGCCTTCATTACACAACTCTGTCACTCATGCAGTTCACTTATTTATATGTTTTGTTTTGGGGGGTTTGTGTCTGTTGTCTCTGATCCTGTCATTGCGGGTTGTGAATGTCGTCTTGTAATGTATGAATGTAACTGTAATATTGTCCAATGACACCTGGTGTCTTTCGGCTTTTTCCCTTCCGGGGTCAAATCCAATTCGCATATTTAATTTGGCAGGAGTTTTTACATCAGATGCCCTTCCTGACACAAACCACTGGATGCTCATCCAAAATCTACATAAAATATTTTTTTAAATGTACTCATCACATTAAAATAAAAGGTACAACACAGATTCAGTATTTGAAAGCAAACCACCACTAATAAACCCAGTCCCAGACGCTGTCATCTGTCACTTCATGCTATGTACAGTATCCCTCACTTGCGTGACAAGCAGTTCCTGTTTTTAGAATTCACAGACAGAAAATTTTGCCCATTTTCACGCGTTTTGAAAGAGTACAGTTGAATTAAAAGGTGTTGATATATGCAAATAAATTCAGAAAAAAAGATACTTGACAACATAATTTGACAAAGTGAAAGCTTGTGTGAAGTGCAAAAACAGACAGGAAGCCAGGCATGAAGTTAAGGAGTTTACAGGGCAACAGGAGCCTGGCAACCAGGAGAAAATGGGTGGAGCCAAAATGAGGGGAAGGGAGTGCAGACAGAGAGGGAAAAGGAAAGAGCAGAGGGAGGGGTGGGAGACGCGAGTGGCTTCAAAGTGCTGATGTTTGGTACAGGAGGAGGAAACTGACAGCAGAGGAAACGGTGGAAGTCTGAGTAATTTTGGTAATGAAAGAGGAGGATGACAGAAAAGAGACACAAAAAAACGAAGGGATGAGTGTCTGCTGATGAGCCGCTTCATATTTAATGAAAAAATCTCTTATTATTTCCATTTTGTAAATTTTCCTTCAGATTCTCATCACCTCACACTGAAAAACTATAAATAATCAGGGTTGGCATGGGGGCTTGAAATCCTTGAAAAAATATTTTAATTTCAAAAGGCGCTTTGCCACAGAGTATTTTTTTTCCTCTTAGTTAAGGGTCTTATCCCTGTAATTGAGTTGTAGGAACTACTCTCCCCAGGAGAACTTTTTGAACCCTGAAGTCTGTCTATTAATGAATCTAACTAAACTCAAACTGTCAAAGTATGTGAAGAAACTGACAGAAATTCAATCACTAAATCACTGAAATTTCCCCGAGTGGGATGAATAAAGGTATATCTAATCTAATCTAATCTAATCTAATCTAATCTAAGAAATGTATTTATAGAAACTGGAAATTAGACCCTGCCCCCCTTCCAATCAAGATGTGGTTGAAGAAGTCAATAGTTGTAAACCTATTGGATGAAAAAAAGAAGTAGGATGTTCTACAAGATATGGAACCATTTATAAACTACATGGAAAATGTACCAGTACACCACATTGGCTCAGCTCTACAATCAGGGCTGTCGCCATAACAAATTTTGCTGGGCGATAAATTGTCCCAGGAATTATTGCGATAAGCGATAATATAACCGTTTTAATACCTTTTTTCAACTAATATAATAATAATGGAATAATAATGCAAGTACACACTTTTACAGATAAATAAAATTAGAATTATAGTATGGGAAAAAGATGTACATATCAAAAATAAATAACCAAAAAAAAAACAATTTGTGGAAATGCCGTCTTCTGGATGGTGTTAAAGGTCTGTGTGTTTTGGACAGTGTTAAAGGTGTGTGTGTGTGTGTAGTGAACTCCACTGGGGTTACTTCATAATGGTGGTAGTGATGGTGGTCTGTCTGTCGGGACCTTTTGCACTGCCCCTCTGTCTGTTGTGGTCAGGGTTTTTTTTTTTACAGCTGGTAACACTACGATGGGTGGGAGTGCACGTGTGTGTTTGAGGTGAAGTTACATGTTTGGAGTGTTGCGTTTACCATAACACTGCGCATTTAGCGCAAACTCTTTTCAAACACATGTTGATAGTGGCTCATTGAGTCTGTGCTTCACACGCTCAATTGTCTTGATTCCTCGGTGTTTCTACTTGTCAGCTGTTACTTTCATGTTAGAAACCTATTTTATTTTCTCCAAATCTCTCCCTCTGCTCCTTGCGCACTCTCACGCTGCACTTCCGTCCCCACACACACAAAGAGAGAGTGACTGACAGGAGGGTTCACTCCTCATTCTCAGCAGAATGAGACAGTTCATTAGAGTCAGTATCCACAGATAGAGTGATTTGAACTCATTTTCCGGTGTCTTTGATATGAACTCATTTTCCGGTGTCTTTGGTAATTCAAAAAAATTATCGCACCCAGCGAACTTATCGAGCTCATTTTTTATTACCGTGTGATTAACTGATTTATTGGTTATCGCGACAGGACTATCTACAATATATACCCGAGCAGGGCTTGTAGGACATAGGAGGTCAGAGGTCAACATATGTCTCTATATGACTCATGCAGTTCACTTCTTTGTTTTTTTTTTCATTCTACCTGTTTTTTTTTCTTTGTGTGTTTTTTTGTCTGTTGTCTCTGATCCTGTCATTGTGAGTTGTGAATGTTGTCTTGTAGTGCATGAATGTAATAGTGTCTTATGAAAAATACCAAATAAAACAATACTGGAAAAAAAAACAGCTGAGGAATAGAGTTCCGGAATGAAAGAAAAACAAAAGCCCTTTCTTCTTTGACTTGATTCATCTCAGACAGAAACATCCCATTTTACCACAAATATTCATGGGGTTGTAGATGAACGCCCTGTTGCACCCGGTCACATGAATGGGACTTGCTGAGGTGTCACAATGCATTTTTTTGTGAGAGAGCTTCGGTGAGCATTGCATGTGGAGGTGTGTCTCTGTATATTTTCTGGATTTTCCTGCTTGTGCATGTGAGCTGACGTCCGAATTTGAAAAGGGAGGTGTTCAGAAAAAAAGCCCTCTATTTTTAGCTCTGCCATTGTTCCCACATGCGGCTCCTTCGGGCCTGCAGCCTGGTGCTGGAGTGGCCCGTTCAGGGAGCCAACACACCCTGGGGAGCGTGAGGGATCATTTCTGTTTGTGAATAACACTCCATCGCAGCCATGGTGAAGGTGCAGCGCAGCCACAGAGCTGAATTTAACCAGTCAATAGGTTATTTCCCACAGGGTATTTGTTTTTCTCTTAGTTGATGTTCCTATGCTGTACCTGTAACTGAGTTGTAGGAACTAATCTCCCCAGGGGACCTTTTTGGTTGTGCATTCACACAGGCAGTAGAACCATGGTATGGAGTGGTATGACGTAATCTTATTCTGCATCCTCCAAAGCACTTTTACACTATATGATCTATATATATCTATATTTTGATCTATATTTATGTTCAAAATGTAAGTGAATAACAGAATACAATACAAATTAGTGCAAGACAATCTCCATAAAGTACTTTAATGGTCTCTCCATGCTGCCTGTGTCAACAACAGAACAAACGTGGATTTAGGGTCACACATCCCATAACAACTGATAAACAACAGAATGAAGGTGTCCACACTCTGTCCACATACTGTCTTCTCTTCATCTGTCTATGGACCAAACGTTTGTTCCTTCTCCCCTCAGAAGTTCTCACAGATGTAGATACGAAAGCTGAAATGCTACAGATGACGCTCCTACAGGAAAGCCGAAAAGACTACATGAAGTGTTTATTATTGTTAACTAATCCATGTTGTTTATTATCAACATTAATACATTCTCTCTAACACACTCTCTCTTCTGCAAGACACTGAAATGGGCGAGGCTTGAGGTCAACCAGTCAGCAAAAATTGCATCATATTGTTCCTGCAGAATTAAAAAAGACCCTGTATGTGAGCAGGAGTTTGTACTAAAGGAGGTACTAAAAACTAAAAAGGTTTTAAGAACTAAAAAGGTTTGAGGAAATAAAAGTGTTCTAAAAACTAAAAAGGTTCTAGCAACTAAAAAAGTCCTAGGAACTACAAAAAGTTCATGCAATGGGAAGGCACCTAGTGTCTGCCCTGACATGAACCAGTGACTGTGTATATTTAGGCTTTTATAGCAGTTATCAATACCTCTGACAACACATGTCCGGTGGGTGAGCCAAGTTGTGGTGCCCAGTTGCACTTGTGGGCATTGAGATACGCAGAACTGTGTGGCACTCTTACAGACTCAGAAATGAGCTGCACTGTACTGGTTCAGGTGGATCTCTTACAGTACAGGGTTAGGCCAAGGGAGACCCTGGTGTTACGTTGCAGTCGGTGTGTTTGGGTGCTGGGACAGGGGGAGGGCCATAGACACCGGGGTGGAGTGTATTAAGTGCTGGTGTCAGCCCCAGGCCCGGGCCCAGACCATGGATAATGCCAGCCCATTGTGCCTGGTCCATTGACAGTGGGTGTAGTGGCACCCTCCCCTCGGCTCCCTCAATGGGGAGCCTGAGAGCCAGAGGGATCAGCTTAATGGGCCGACAAGAGCTGCTTTGACTGCAGACACTCGGACAAAGAGCTCAGTACAAGCGCTACAACAGCAGCAGGTTAGAGACATACACAAGC
Source organism: Gymnapogon annona (assembly GCA_029814585.1). NCBI lineage: Eukaryota > Metazoa > Chordata > Actinopteri > Kurtiformes > Apogonidae > Gymnapogon > Gymnapogon annona. The sequence continues at coordinate 11,331,790 of JAPTHA010000023.1, read as the reverse complement.
GGAGACATGAGGGTGTGAGAGCGCAGGAGAGGGACGGTAACAAAAAGGCCCGTGACACAGTAGGTGGCGAAATGAGCAACGACACGGAACTGCTGAGACGGAAACAGTGCTTCTCAATTACTTTCTGTTGCCCCCCACCCCACTCTCAAGAAGAAGAAAACACAGCCGCAACTATGAATACTATCATTTGTGTATAAGTATGTAATAAGAGTGTTATAAGTAGGTTCTCTGCTATGTCGTGGGTTTGTTTTGGTTTGTCTCCTTCTATGATGCTAACATGCTCGCTGGTTTACTGAGGTAGCATTCAGAAAATGTGTTGTCAGTATTGTTGTTAATATGACTGTGTCAATATTCAACATTTTTATACCCAGAAAAACTAAAGTGTTCCATCAGCGTGCTAGGGGTGTTATGTTGTTAAGTAACTGTCCACTTAAAGACATTAGACCCACTGTTTTGTTTGTGGGTTTGTTTTGGTTCGTCTCCTTCTATGATGCTACCAGGTTAACTGGTTTATTGAAGTAGCGTTCACAAAGCGGGATGATTGTTGTCAATATTCATCATGTTTTCACCAAAAACACCCAAGTGTCTCATCAGCATGATTGGGGTGTAATGTCTTTAAGTGATGACTTCATTTATTTGTCTTCATGCTGCCACTGTTGTCCAACATTTTTAGACCAAAAGCCTACCAGTCTTTCTTGATCTCCCACCGCAGTCAAAGTGAAGCCAAGTGCTGCATTTTCTTCGTCATGTTTCCTGGTCTTAGCTTTAGGGAGACTTTGGTTTGTCTCATTATCTCTGTCACTCTCTGTCTTTCTTTTCATCTCTGTTAAATATTCATGATGGGTGCAAAAACAGCTACATCATAGAGCAAATACTCCCTGCACACACTCTAACAATGAGCCTCACCCCACCCACTCACCACACCCTCCCCTCACTGCCTGGCATCGTGGCCCAGCAGGGAGGTGCACTCCACTATTTGAGAACCACCGATGTACAGGAACGGATTCACCCAATGGAGGATACAAGAGCACACACCACCCTGTAAAGTCTGTCCAACAGGACACTAAGTCAGACCAGTTCACCTCTACATGACATAGAGGACAAGGACACATGGGGGATGTGTGTTAAGGGGGTCAAAGTTCAGGAGAGGCGGTCGAAATCAATACACTTTGGAGAACACCCAGGTGAAAGATGATGATGAGTGAAAAGGGACAGAGCATAAGAGCTGACGGGTCTTACTTTGGCCATCTGTGCCTGGACCCCACTGGACTTTAGAGCTGTGACAGCTTTCTGTGCTGCTGCTGGACTGTCAAAGTCCACAAAGCCGTACCCTGGAAACACACACATACATTAGTGGAAACAACTGTAATACAACAGTCATACAGTATGAATGGAACAGAATAAACATAAGAACATGGCCGACCACTCACCTTTACATTTGTTGGTGGTTTTGTCTAAGATGGCCTTGGTTGACACAATTTTGCCATACCTTCAAAGAAACACATCAAAGGAGTTTTGTAAGGATGGGGGGTGTGAAACTCTATGGAATATCCATGGGGTCACATTTCCACTGGACCCTGAAGTCTGTCTACTAGAGAATGTGACGAAACTTAAAACAGAAACAGAAATTCAATCACTAAGAAAGGTATTGATAGGAAATGGAAAAAAACTATGAAAAAAAAGCAGGATGTTCTTCAACATATGGAACCATTTAAAAACTACATGGAAAATGTACCAGTACAGCATATTGGTTCAAATCTATATACCAGAGCAGGGCTTGTAGGACTTAGGAGGTCGGAGGTCAACATAAGTATCTTCGTGACTCATTCCCTTCACTTATTTATTTGTTTGTTTTCATCATTATAACTGTTTAGTGGGGTTTTTTTTGCTCTTTGTGGTTTGTTGGGTTTTTTTATTTTTTGTCTGTTGTCTCTGATCCTGTCATTGTGGTTTGGGAATGTCGTCTTGTAATGCATGAATGTAACTGTAATATTGTCTTATGGAAAATCTAAATAATTTTTTTTAAAAAATGAAACACATGAAAAAGCTGATCAATGACAGATAAACATCTCCACAGATCTGCTCCACCACATGCATAGCAGACCTGCGACACTTCCTCAGGGTGCATGACTACATGTGTAAACATGACTTACATACTGGCTTGTGCAATTAGCTATGTGTGTGTGTGTGTGTGTGTGTGTGTGTGTGTGTGTGTGTGTGTGTGTGTGTGTGTGTCTGTGTTTTTCATGCAATGTTAAGTGTCACAGAAGACGCTGTGTGTCTCCACCCTT
>JAPTHA010000023.1:11127811-11139480 GCA_029814585.1 Gymnapogon annona | reverse complement strand
AAAAAGAAGTAGGATGTTCTACAAGATATGGAACCATTTATAAACTACATGGAAAATGTACCAGTACACCACATTGGAGGCCAGAGGTATGTGACTCACGCCCTTCACTTATTTATGTTTTCTTTCTTTTATTCATGTTTTCTGAGCTCTTTGTGTGTTTTTTTTGTCTGTTTGGAAAATAATAATGAAAAATATTACAGAAATACAATATTAAAACATTACAGTTACATTCAAACATGCGCTTCATTTATCTTTAGAAAATGTATTAGTCATTGTGTTTTTTGTGCTCTACGCGTGTCTGTGTGTCTGTGTGTGTGTTAGTGTGTGTGTGTGTGTGTGTGTGTTGTCTCTGATCCTGTCATTGTGGGTTGTGAATGTCCTCTAGTAGTGTATGAATGTAACTGTGATGAGTTATTTCGGGAAAAAGCCAAAAGAACTCATCACAGTTACATCTTTTTTTTGGGAAAAAGTTGAAAGAACTTATCACAGTTACATTCATACACTACAAGAGAACAATCACAACCCACAATGACAGGAACAGAGACAACACACACACACACAAAGAGCACAAAAACAGTGACACAATGACTAATACATTTTTTAAAAATAAATGAAGTGCATGATTGTCTAATGCGCTTCATTTATTTATGTTAACCTCTGCGCTTGTGGAGTCAGATAATATTCAGATGCTAAACTTTTTTTAAATTTAGATTACAACATTACAGTACAACATTACAGATACATTCATACACTACAAGTCGACAATCACAACCCACAATGGCAGGATCAGAGACAACAGACAAAAAAAAATACCCAAAGACCACAAAAAAACCCCATAAAATATACACAGTGACAAAAAAACAACAACAAATAACTGAAGCGCATGAGTCACATAGAGAAATATTTTGACCTCTGACCTCCTAAGTCCTACAAGCCCTGCTTTGGTATGTAGAGCTAATCAAAGTAAAATAAATAAAAGAATGTGTGAGGTTCATGCTACTGGGAAACAGGAGTTACACACACGGACAGGGACTGACCTGTTCAAGCTGGGATGGATTCGACACCGTCGGAACCCATTCCAGGATGACGTGAAGACGGCCAGATTTCACATCTTTAAGAGCGTACCACTGGAAGTCACGGAGAGCTGGTGTTATTTAGGACATAAAACACACACACAACATCTGACACGTGTCTTGAGATCATAGATGATGAACTCACCTGATCCGTGTACTGGGATCGGATCACCTCTTTTAGGTCGATACTAAACCTGTGAGCATGAAAACAATGTTTAGTCACGAGGATTTACATTCACTGATATACATACAGTAGATGTACAGAGTAAATATACTGACGTACTGATGCTATTGAAGCCTTAAAGACTCAAAGTACTTTTGTGGCAACTCAGTGAATGAATTTACCTCTAGGTTTAACCCCATTTATTGCCCTTTATTAAATGTATTGATTGATTTTTCATGTAGATCAGGGGTCAGCAGTCTGTGGCTCCCTGTGGCAATTGAAAATAATGAACAAATTTTACAATAATAAACAATTTTATTTTAATTAGTTAATTTTTCAAATGTAATTTTGGTCTTGTAACATCTAAATAAAACATGTTATAATATTTTTGTCGCTCTTAATGTGCATCATAACCATATAAAATTTGGAATGCTAACCCCCGACGTTTATGTGAATATATATATAAGTATGCGCTTGCAGTCCCGTCGCTCTCTGGACCCACATATGTATATGAGCAGGTGTCCTCCAATGTGAATTTTATTAAAAATGAACATCACTCACACCTCACAGATGACAGTTTACAACCCTGTGTGAAGATGCAGGTGACATCATACGTGCGCAGACGCTGAGGTTCAGGAGCAGAACTCAGATTAAGATCAATATTATCGTTATGATCAATATTTTAATTTACTAACATGTTGTATATATTTCAGGTTCTTTCGTTGTTCGGTGAAATAGACCTGTTATTACTCACGATGACAGCAAAAGGATGATAGCACACAGAGAGGACAGCATTTTTTGTTTACTGACGCTGGATAATATAAATTCAGGGTTTTTGGGTTTTTTTCCATAAATACACTGACATTTACATTGACTGTTTTACTTGAAAGTAACATTCAACCCAACGTCTTTTTTTCTAAGTTTATATGTTTTGTCGCATACTCAAATTTCATTTCATTTGCTCTACAGCGGTTCATTGATTTCATGAATGCGACACATTATAGTTTGTTTATACATAAGCATAAAGGTAAAACAAACCCTGTGATTGTTAATACTTGTAGTCTCTTATGTGTTTCCTGTTTTATTTTGTAGTCTCAATGTTGCGGCGGCGTTGTTTATTTTACTTCCTGTTTTTTCACGCCACTGTGACTGCTGTCTCCGACCTGATGTCTTTCACCCGTGTCTCGTTCCCCGTGTATTAAACCCTGCCTTATGCCACACGTCTTTACTTTATTAGGTTGTCTTTGTGACTGCGTTGAAACTCTCCAGTGTTTTGTCATTGATTACTTTCTGTTTACGACCTGTTTTCGTTGTTCTGTGACCTTAGCTTTTGCTCATACCCTGTTTGCCTGTTTTGGTGTTTGTGGATTTTCTCCACCTATTAGGTTTTGGATTAAAGAACTTGTTTTACAGAGTTAGTACTTTGGTCTTGTTTCTCCTTTTGTGCTTGAGTCCTCACACTTCAGCCCCTTTTACAGTTTTACAGTTATGTTGCAGCGTTATTTGTTTGTCAATGTCAAAAAGGGCTGTGAGTCTCCCAGTGTTTTTTCTCTACTGTAGGAAACGGGTCCAAATGGCTCGTTGAGTGGTAAAATTTGCCGACCCCTGAGGTACATCATCAGGATAAAGTCAAAGGTTATTCTTTCCAAACAGAGAACATTCACTCAAACGTCCAGGACACACACCTGCCCAGGAAGTCATCAGAATCTAGATCCTTATCGTATGCTTCAAACTTAATCTCCTGATCTTCCGCCTTTAAAACCACCTGGACCAAAAAAAACCAAAACAAAAACACACACACACAAACACACAAAACAAATCAAACATTACAATAAAATACAGTTGATGTAAGAACATCCTGTCCTGACCACATGCGACACCTCCAATACTTACCTCGTACATTTCATTCCATGTTGGGTTGAGGTTTTTTTCAATCACGTGACTCTTGAATGTTTGTCCTCCTACGTGAACATTCACATAGGGGTCACTCTTGCCTTTTACCATTCCACCCATCAGGTTGTCCTTGGCAACCAGACTCTGAGCTTCCAACAAATGAATCCTCAGCAAGCCCTAAAAGAGAGGAAAATGTAGACAGTCTCCATTGAAGTCAAAGATGCATCATATTTACGTAGATGGTACATGTTCAAAACACAGACAATTCAACTGTGTGTGTCATCTACTGTTTATATATTGTACTGTTATTTCTTTAATTCTGTAAAGACCTCTGAGGCAATATTATTGTGACATAGGGCTCTAAAAACTAAATTGAATTTAATTTAATTATGTATAGGGTTTGGTCACAATAAACTATATGGGATGACATTTAAGTCGAGCCAAGTCAATTTAATTTTGTAGCATAATTTAAAGCAACTGACCCAAAGAGCTTTACAGACTTTATTACAGATGACATTTAAAATAAATAAAATATTCAGGGTACAACATGGACTGTACTTTCAGAAAAGCAGAGTAAACAACAATATTAAAACGACATCTCGAAGATAGAAATTCTCAATAAACACACAAGTGAAAAATAAATATCAATTTGAATAAAAAGCTAATTAAAAACAATATAATTCAGATCAAATAGACAAAAAAAAAGAAACAAGACAGGTCTTAGTTTGAGTTCCTCCAAAACACCCAGAGGAAGCTGCAGAGCACAACTCAGCTGGATATTTTAGGATAGGACCAAGTGACACATTCACATGGAAAAAGGCATGATTAGTTATTTAAAAAGCGCTGCGCCATCATCATCGTCCCCTCACGGAACTATTTACCATTTGCTGATCATGATTCAGCCAATCACAGCTCTGCGTGTCATCACAAACTGACCTCTGTTCCAAAGTCCTGGCTGGGAGTGGAGCACGACGGCAGAACAGCAGCAGCGTCAGCAGGAAGACCAGTCACTGTGCCCTGTACAAGTATGTCCACACCACTACTACTACACTCACACACACACACACACACACATAAAATGAACATGTTTATTGTAATGACCTACAAACACAACTCTACTTCTGGCAAATATACACTTACACATGAACATTTACATACATCTGCACATCCTTATGTTTGAAGATATTAATCAGTAATATTCTGGATACTTCAGTTATTACCTACTAACATTTTTGCCACTTTTTACTGATTCCACAAAGAAATAAATAAAAGTCTATTTTGTTCAAAATGGAGTAAACTGAAGCAAAAGCTTATTAATTCCAATCCAAATTCAACTACTATATAACACCCTTATACAGTATCTATATGTGTCACATTCACATCACAATCCCTGCATGTATGGCAATTATAAACCCCTATAAATGCAAATTCATTGTGCTAGCATTTATAATTCTATCTTTCATTCATTCAGTAAAGTTAGGTTCTTTTTAACAGACAGGTGAATCAGAGTTTCAGCTACTTCCTGTAGCCTTCATCAGAAGTGTCCACTTGTATGAAGGCTACAGGAAGTAGCTGAAACTAGTAAAGCAGGTAAACAAACGCAAAGATTTCATTAATTCAATCATCTACCAAGGTCAGTTTTTAAGCCGGAATGTGTAATTTTTGTTATAATTACACAAAATCTGTTTATTTTATTTTATTTTATTTTATTTCAGTTAATCCCTGCCAGTTTAGCTCTGTTGTATTTACTGTTTTGGTTCCATTACCTCTTGCATATTGTTCAGATTTTAATGGGACAAGTAGGTTATTTTGCAGTCGGGGGGAAATTTTTGCTTTAACTTTGTTATTTACTCTTTTTGTGTTCACTGGCCAAGTCAAATTTGTTTAGTGGTGACTGTAACATGTGGGAATGTTCTGGTGTTTGCTTTATTTGTGCAGGGATATCATTTATGTTGGTACTGGCTAGAGGTCTATGTTTTTACGCTGTTTTAGTCAGAGTCCATGCGAAAAATAAAGGGAAAGTGCCTCCTAACTGGTCCACAAGCCTCCATTAAAGTAAACACAACAGACTACAGATACACACACGGTGCACACAAAACGGGTTACATATATACAACCTACAGTATACACAAACTACCTTATAATCTCACTCATCTTAATCTCATTTATGTTTTTTTACATACAATTTATAAAATATAAATATATATGTCCTCCACTGCTAAACTACTGTCCATCGCATCCTTTTTTAAATCAGGGACATTATATATATTGCCATTTTTTTACATGATTGAACACATTTAACATTAGATAGTTTGTGGTTTGTATAATTTTATATTGATATTGAAAAGTGTTTTAAACGTTCTTTCTAAAAAGCCAAATTATACTAACCATGATTCCACTTTTGAAAATAACAACAATTGAAAACATACAAGGGGACAGACAAGTTTAAGCTACTCTAAATACACAGATTCACAGTGAATGACTTGACGATGATGACATTTGTTGATCCTCAAGTGGAGCTCACCTTTCTGTCTGCTGTGGGTTAAAGTCCCCTGGGATGGTGACATCTGACACTGCCAGAACCGGCTCTGGGTCACCTGCTTCCTGCACGGGCTGAGAGAACAATGACATTAGGTAGAGAAGCTGAATCTCGACAAAACCAAGCAAAGACTCATCCTTTAGATCAGTGGACCCCAACTTTTTTTACACCACAGACCGGTTCAATGTTTGACAATATTTTCATAGACCGGCCTTTAAGTTGTGGTGGATGAATACAGAAAAATAAAATGATAGAGCCCACATAAAAACTGGTATTTATTAAATATAATAATAAGGGTGAATCCACTGTGTATGTAACTTTATTAACAGTAACATCACACCAACAACATAACATGAGTAACAGCCTCTCTACAACCAAAGAAAACAAAGACATTTGTTATTTCTTAATTTTTCCAGCTTGGGGGTTTCAATTTAGCACTAATGTATTATGTGTTAGAACAGCCGTTTGAAGAAGGTAGTGGACGTAGGTAACATCTGGATGTAGGTAACACATCTGGACATGCATCAAGGCTGAGTAACTGGCAGATACAACAGAGAGAATACGGTTGCTTTTCAAAATAAAACATCATTCAGAATCTGCTAATGAATACAATTGAAATAATGTAAGTTATGTATTCTTTCTGTGTGGCCCCTGTACCAATTGAGTGTTGGGGACCACTGACTTTAATGTCAAGACTCACTGTGGCAGCAGGAAGGTCATCAGGCACAGCCTGATGGGCAGCTGGTGGCTCCAGAGCAGCTGGTGGTTCTTGGATGGAGTCCTCAATAGGCCTGAGAAGACAGACAGTGATGGAATTAAACACTGTTCAACGAGAACCAATCCTGTTTTTAGGTGCTTTCCTACTGTAGGAACCTTTTTACTTCTTAGAACCTTTTATATTCCTTGAACCTTTTTTTGTGCATTCCTCAGCATATGAACCACGACCATAGTTCTTAGAATCTTTTTAGTGCCTACTTACAGGCAGGGTCTTTTTAGTTGTACATGAACTATGTGACATGGTGTTTGCTGATTGGTAGACCTGCGGCCACACCCATTTCCATGAGAGAGAGTGCGTGATGGTGAATATAGGGTGACTGTGATCAGGTCATAGGTATAACTCCTGCAGCTATAATACACAGTACACATGAGTTTATACAACAGATCTACAAACGACATTTATTAGTTAACAATAATAAACACTTCATATGATATTTAATCTTTCCCAGCCCGTGTATCCACATATGTGTGAACTTGTGAGAAGAGAACGAAAACACGTCTGGTCCATAAACATATGAAGAGAAGACAGCAGAGTATGGACACATTAATTCTGTTGTGCATCAGTGATTATGGGGATGTATGAGGCTAAATCAGGGGTCGGCAACCTAAAATGTTCAAAGAGCCATATTGGACCAAAAAAAACAAAAAAAAAAAATCTCTCTGGAGCCACAAAAAAATGTTTAATCCCTATATGAGCCTGATGTGAAGGGAACACAGGCTGTAAGTGTAAATGAACTATATTAGCATACTATCAAAATGAGTAAGTGTGCTACAAATACATGATGAGCATTCATGATTAAATGTTTATTTTTCCTGCAGTGGGAACTTCCAAAGTTCCTGAATTCCTGTCGGGGAGTTGAACCCAGACCTACCACGCGACAGGCGGGGATACTGGCCACTACTCTAACGAGACCACAATTATTACTGCTGTGCTATTCGATCTTAGGTCCTTTAAGTTTAACTTTCATTACAATTATAATGTATTATGTTTTGTTGATGAAATTATAGAAATACAAATAAGAAATAAGATTCTTTTGTGACATTTTTGAGGGGAAAAACGCAGTCCTCCAACCATAATGACAATACAATCAGAATTATATACCTGCATAATAGCGCTGTCTGTCCGATATCGATAGCAGCAGTAGTGGAGCTTGGAGATGCACTCCACTTTTTAAAACTATCTTTGAACTCCTCTAATTTCTCTAGAAGTCCTGTAATCACACTTGTTCTGTCCCTCCACTGGGGGGTTAGGGTTAGTGTTAGGGTGCCTCCACTGGGTGGTAGGATGTAGGATGCCTTCTCTGGAAATGTCTTTACAAATGACTCTTTTTATTATTTGACAACTTCTTCCTTGAATCCTCTGTTCTCATCAGCTATCTTTGGCTTTCTCCCTTTGGGATCCATGGCCCATGACACACCGGTTTGTTTACAACAGCCACACGCACCACACGGCGCTTTAACGTGTGTCGCAGGCTATGACGCAACTCTTTGTTGATGGAAATTTTGAAATTTTATATTTATTCTAATCATTTTTACAGCACTGGAAAATTTAATCTTTGTCGTCCTACAGAAACCACATTAAAACAAAATATATATCCCCCCCACCCTCTTTTTCCATTTTCATATATTTTGGAAAATGCTCCAGAGAGCCAATGGGAAGATGCTAAAGAGCTGCATGCGGCTCTGGAGCCGCAGGTTGCCGACCCCTGGGCTAAATCCACCTTCACTCTGCCCTTCACCCTGAACACCTTATGCAGATTGTCTTGGACTCATTTGTATTTGCACTTACATTTTGAACTTAAATATACATAGATCATTTTCCACGATTTTTTCTGCTTGACACCGTCACTGTTCTCAAACTCAGGTACACCAATTATCATGTAACATTTTGCATCATTTGTTGCACATATGACAAATACTTTAAGTTCCATATTAAAGCATCACTTTCTGGATTGGTTTTGATTGACAGCTACGGTACTTACAGGCTGTGTGTCTCGTCAAACACGTACTGGTCAGCTGGAAGCTCTGGATGCTGTTCCTCATTACTGGCTGCTTTGAATGTCTCTTCAGGAGGAGGGAGTGTCTCTTGTGTCTTTGATGGCAGTGGAACGTCAGGAGGAGGGAGCAACTCTTGTGTGTTTGATGGTTGTGGAACTTTAGGAGGAGGGAGCTCTTGTGTCTTTGATGGCTGTGGAGCTTCAGACATTCTGGAGTCCAGGATCTAAAGGCCATAAATAAATGTCACGCTAGTGTAGAACAAACTCTCCACTAATGATACATGTATTTGTATTTGTATTTGTCGTACCTTGAGTTCAGCCCGTAGTAATATCTGACTCTCGGGTAACGCTCCGTCCAGACGCAGCCACTGGTCCAGGATTAGCTGCGGTTCCGAGAGCAGCTCTCGAACAGGAATGACAACAGAACCCATTGGCTGGTCCCACGCACTGGACAGCTACAGACAGAAGCAATGTTACAGAGAATTAATAAATGGTAACGAGCTGCAAAATTTCTGTTCATATTAATGTTAATGGTCAAACACCAAGTGTGACTTACTTTCACTATCAGCGTCTCCTCTGTCGGGTCCTGAACCAGGAAGTAGAACGCCTCGTTCCACTCTGGTGATCTGGAGCGATCACACACCTTCACATGAAAAGAAATGATTGGATGTAATTTTAATTACACTCACGTACAAACAAAATACAGTGAGTGTGTAATCTAGGTCCCTATGGTAAATGGACTGCTCTTATATAATGCTTTTCTACACATTGATCCATGCATTCATCCATGCTGCTATACTGATGACTTGTGGAACACTGAGCACCTTCTGTCTTGTCACTGATCAAGTACCTGTCCAACGAGTTTAATGTGTGTTTTCTTGTGATGCCAATGCAAATACTTCCTCTGCAAACAAATCTACCTACGGGTACAAATAAAGTAACTTTGAATATGTTATGGTACTCAAAGCTCTTGTGTGCTTAGCTACACCATGCCAGGACAGGCCCACAGTGGGCAATTTAGGGTTCAACGTCTTGCACAAGGACATGTGGACAGTCAGAGCCAGGACTCGAACCACCAACCTCACAGCCATTGGACAACTCGCTCTACCAACTCAGCCTATATGTCTATACATTTGAATGGCATTACACAGGCCTTCACTGCAGTCGAACCTCAAGTCGTTTGTGATACAACCAATAGGGAGGTCTTAGTTACTTTAGCACATACACCACAAGGCATTTCAGTGTAAGCACAATGATATTATGCTGTGATGATATAACATGAATTTAAATATTAATGAGTTGTACATGAACCAGTGTGGAGTGATAATAATCACCAGCTTCAGCCATAAACTATATTAACATATTCATGAATGTGTTTGATGTTGTTACTTTAGATTCAGGGTCGTACCTGAGTTCTGTGGGTGGTGTTTCCAAACACAAGCTCAGCTCCAGCTTTGGGCTCCTTTCCACTCTTTTTAAACTACAAACATAAAGGTAGAAACACAAACGTATGAATAATCAGTCTCTAATCAGACAGAATGACAACGTCTGACCTTTCCCTCGGCCCTTTGTGTTGACAAAGACAACAATGAGAGGGAACTCACGGGCAGCGACTGTGCTCTGTCAACATGAAGGAAGAGCAGCGCAGCAGAGGGAACAGCCTTGTTGTGGAACGACTGCAGTGACTGCAGCCGCATCACCTGTAAGAGGGAATCCAATAAAAACATACGACAGCCACTCAGCACCGGCGTGGAAGCAAGAGATCAAACTAATAATGCCACGTCAAACCACAAAGACGATAAAGACCAAACACAGGAATAAAAACTCAAGTGCACTCACTTGATCCAGGGTGTCATTATGGGAAACTGTCGGAACCCACTCGAGGATGAGGCGGACACGACCAGACTTCACATCCCTGAGTGTGTACCACTAAAACACACACACACGCATGACACTGAATCACAGACTGATGTCAAACCACCGCAAAACACAAAAACCACACAAAGCCTACCTCATCCATGTATTGAGAACTGATGACCTCTGCCACACTGATCTGAAATCTGTCAAAGAGATTTGAACAAATGTCACTCTACAACTAAAAGGCTTTAAAATTTCTAAGGTTTTAAAAATTACAATGGAAACATCAGTCATTCAGATTGATTTTTTTACTATGAAAAAGTACTCATTTTCACGCAGTGTATAAGTAAATTTCTGATATGACTTACAATTAAAACCTTTATTGTTTATATTTTATTTTGATTATTCATTGGACAATATTACAGTTACATTCACAATCCACAATGACAAGATCAGAGACAACAGACAAAAAAAAAAAAACTCTTTCTACCCGAGCAGGGCTTGTAGGACATATGAGGTTAGAGGTCAACATATGTTTCTATGTGACTCATGTGATTCACTTCTTTATGTGTTTTTGTTTTTTGGGGGGGAGGTGGAGGTGTCATTGTACCTGTGTTGTGTTTTTTTGTACTCTTTGTGTTTAATCTTTCTATTCTATTTTGTCTGTTGTCTCTCCTTCTGTCATTGTGGGTGGGGAATGTAACTTGCAAATTGCAAATGTAACTTTAATATAGCCTTATGAAAAATCAAAATAAAATAAAGCTAAAACAAAATGTGTGTCGTGATGCTTCAATGCCTGCTCTGACATGTTCTCACCTCCCCAGGAAGTCGTCTTTGTCCATGTCCTTGTCGTACACCTCTACATACACTTCCTGTCCTGACTGTGGCCTGAGCACCACCTACAAATACACAGATACCACCAACAGTTACAACACATTACAAATACACACACTGTGTATACCAATACACAGTAATAGGGTCTTGTTTGGATACTGACCTCATACATTTCATTCCAGACTGGGTTGAGGTTCTCCTTGATCACGTGACTCTTAAATACAGAGTTGCAAACGCTGATCTTGGCATAAGGATCACTCTTACCCTTCACCATTCCACCCATCATGTTATCTTTGGCGATCAGACTCTGAGCCTCCAGCAGGACTATTCTGAGCAGCCCCTACACCAAACAAAGATTTAAAATGACAAGTTCAGGACCAAACTGTGAAAGTATGTGAAGAAACTGACAGGAATACAATCACTAAGAAGTGTATTGATAGAAAATGGAAATTAGACCCCGCCCCCCTTCCAGTCAAGATGTGGTTGAAGAAGTCAACAGTTGTGTGAACCTGGAGAAAATAACCTACTGGATGAAA
>JAPTHA010000023.1:10867277-10878357 GCA_029814585.1 Gymnapogon annona | reverse complement strand
GGGGGGTCAACACACTCTAAATCCCTCTATAACTGAGCAGGCCTTTCTATAACTTATGAATCCCATGTTTCCCAATGGAGTCGCCTTGGGCTGTGGAGAGTACAAAGTTCTCTCTGGTTATGGTTTGCAGGGGTTTTTTTTTGTTTTTTTTTTAAACATAAAAGAGCTGAAAACTTGTCTCCACTGGCCGTGCGGTTTAGGGTCAGAGGGTAAAAGCTTGACTGTCAGGGCGTTTAGCTTCCAAATCCTCTTGATCAGACTTTTACAAATGTATGTCTGTAATCACACACAAACAGCCCCGCAGTCACAGGAGAGACATGTGTTTTATTGTCAATTATTGGAATATTTGACCTTTGACATGAAACAGGATTAAAGCAAAAAAAAAAAAAAGCACATTTGTGGATACTTTGTACATTCATCTGCGTATCTGAGTTCCTTACGTCTGCATCAATCGCTGGGTGTTGTGCTCCAGCTCTTTTTTTTTTTTTCATTAGACAATATTACAGTTACATTCATACACCACAGGACCCCAGCTGGATAGCTCAGTTGGTAAGGCAACGGGCTGGTGCATAGGGGACCCGGGTTTGATTCCCGGAACGAGAGTTGTGTCAGGAAGGGAATCCAACATAAAAACTCCTGCCAAATCAAATATGTTAATTGGATTGGCTGTGTTGAAGGGAAAAAGCCGAAAGGAATCATCATCATACACTACAGGACGACATTCACAACCCACAATGACAGAATCAGAGACAACAGACAAACACACACAAGCATGAAAAGCACAAAACAGGTACAATGACAAAAAATTGAAATAAAATAAGAAACACACACAGACCACAAGAAAAAAATAAACTGGTACTAAGATAACAAAAGACGTAAATGAACCACATGAGTCCCATAAAGACATATGTTGACCTCTACACTCCCAAGTCCTACAAGCCCTGCTCGGGTATATAGAGCTGAGCCAATGTATATATCGCATTATTATGTGTCATTTCAATTTTTTTTTAAAGGAGATAACACAAACAAAACAAACAAAGTGCTTGTGTGTGTGTGTCCCTCAGTGGGCCAGAACTGTGTTGAAGTGTGAGATGAACCATGGAGGTCACTAACCGAACCAGCGCCTCCTCCTCCACCACCTCCAGCCCGGGGATGCCCTGCAGCATGCAGCTGGGCCCTCACTAGCACCAAGTGGACCCGGCCTTCACCTGGGGCCAGGAATGCAGAATGCTCAGTCCTGTCACCCCATACAGTAAGTGTGTGAATGTGTGTGTATGTTTTTGTGCAGAGACTTTGAAGCAGCGTTTGTTTCTTGCTCGTCTTCTTATCTGCTGCGTGTCTCTGAGGAGTCCCAGATATGCTAATGTCTTTAACAGTCCAGTCTCCTGGCCCTTGCATTGAGGAATTTCACAGAAAGCGTTCAGCCTTTTTTCAGCTCCTCCATGTGAATCTAGTTTGGGTTTGTTTAAACAGACTGCACTAAAAAGCACCACTGTCTTTAAAAGTATCGCGGGGAAACACCAAAGGAACAATAAAGTACTTCTTCTAGACGTTAGGATGTTTAGAGGCAATTGTGCTTATTTTGATTTTATCCACAAATCCGCGGAGTTGAGGATTATTGATTATATATGTTTATTGTTAATGCATACATGTTTATGGTTTTTACCTATATGTTTATGGTTTGTGCATATGAGTTTATGTTTTTCCATGTATGTTTCTGGTTTTCCATCTATGTTTATGGTTTTGAATATACATATATGATTTATGCATATACATTTATGGCTTTTGCATATATGTTTATGTTTTTTCATATGTGTTTACGGACAATGCCTATACATTTATGGTTTTGCCTATACATATATGGTTTATGCATATATGTTTATGGTTTTTCATATATCTATGGTTTTATATGTACATATATGGTTTATGCATAATTTATTACAGGTTATTCTTCTCTATCAACGCTGAGTACAACCGCTGCCCTAAACCAACTCCTTTTTTCTGGAGTGTTATGGTATGTATTTTGGGTATCTCAGAGCAGATTCCATTCATTTCAATACAATATCCCATAACAGTCAGCGCTAATAATGCGCCATTGCTATCCAGCCTGATGAATATGCTCATATTGACTGACTGTGCTATTGATTAGGCCCGGCTTTAACAGGATTACATGGCTAACCTGATTGGAATAATGCAACGGGGATTTACTTGTACGTTCATTTTGTATTCCAAAGAGGCAGGACAAATGTTTTTCCTGTTGAAAAAAGGAGTCCGTTTTCTGAAGGAGACCAGTTCTACTAACGCACATTTGTCACATTCCTCCCTCACAAAGACTCACGCCGTCATGTTAGATTTCTTCCCACAGGGACATTGTCTGCATGTTTCAACATGCTAACGTGCTCATACAGCTGCCTTTCTAAAAAAAATTCACATCACAGTGGTACAGCCACAAACACGTAAACACCTAATTAGCTGCAGAGCTCGTTACGCGTGGAAAACGACAGGACGACGGACTACACTGAGCCCCTTGAGTTGGCCGTTACCACGGTGAAGTGATTGTGTGAATGAAAGTCAAATCATTAGTAACCTGGTGTCAAGAGCTTCTCATTAGGTCTGTATAGTGAGAGCCGCCAACGTCACCCTCCGCCTCCGCAGACATTAGCGCTCCGCAGGAATCATATAAAAGCTCGTTAGGCCAATCGTAAGCAGGCCTCGGATCCTCATTAAGCGCCGTTGGTCAAGATGACAGAGAAAGAGCAAAGTGAAGGGCAGATGGAGAGGACATGTGCAAGGACTGGTCAGCTGCAGCCTGATATATGAGTGGACACAATAAGCAAAAAAAAAAGGGGGGGGTAGTAGGCCAGCCTCTGCCACATGTGGACGTGAGCTGAGGGTAGTAGTAGTGGGGGAAGGGAAAAAAAACTGACCACACAGGCTCGGACAACACACAGGGCTGTCTTTACTACAGCGGAGAAATGGAGAGGGGGAGGGGGGTGTCTCAAGAAAGAGAGACTCCAGGCAAAGCACAGTCAAATAAAAGTGTCAAAATAAAAGGAGAAGCCAAAAAAAATAAAATAAAAGCTGCAGAATTATCCAGCCTAAGTCTTCTGTATGTTTCAATTTGAATACATGTTTTATTGTCACCTTATTTGGACTTAATCATGCAACTGGAGGAGATCTAGTACTGTTATTTGATTGGTTAGAGACTCCAAAGCAAAGTCAAATAAAATTGTCAAAATAAAAAAAAAAAAAGACCAGAACTAGAGCAGATATGGTACTGCTCTTTCATTGGTTAAGGCAATGTGGAGAAAAGGGGGGAAGGGGCACGCGGAGGGAGGGTCTTCTCCTCAGAGTTTTGGACTGTGGTCAGTGCTTACATAACACTTTAACCCACATTTACTGTGTGAGCCTGAAAACAGAGGCGTGCACGGGGTGTAACACTGCGTTGTCCCCCACCACAGGAAACCGCCGGCGTGTACGTTCGTATTCCCGTTGAGTTCACTATTGATCCGTCCCTCTGCTGCAAATGAACTCTAACTAATACAAACGACTGAATAATGTGCAAACAGCTGATGGGGTCGTTTATCAGCAAGCATGTCCCAGCACTGGTGTGTATGATAGTGTGTGTGGAGCGTGTGTGTGGAGCGTATGGAGAGGATATGTGCTTTGTAAATAGATCTCAGGTTAGATTCCTGGCATTCCAGCAGCCTGACTCATCCGATAAATGACCAGGAGTCTCTGCCTGCCGTCCAGCTGAACACTGCAGCACAACCTCCACAGTGTGTGTGTATGTGTTGTGTGTGTGTGTGTGCGTGTCCTCAGGAAATGTAAGCCTTTGTTTATTGTGAGTGGAGTAAAAGCACTAACAGAGGAGCTTTCAGTTCAATACGGGTGATTTTCTTCCACTCTCCTTCAAACTACCACAACCCCCCCAAATCCCAGCCCCTCCCCCACTCCCACTTTCATCTAATTAACCCTTAATTACTCATACTGACCATGCAGTGGACCATGAGTCAAAGTAGCCACAACCATGACTTGCATAATCTCGTTTCCATTCATAGAGAGAATTGTCTAACGAGTTGATGTGATTAGAGAAATGTTCTGTTTCAAGCACGACTGAAAAAGCTCTGAAAATGCTGAGACTTGGATGTTTGTTAAAAAAAAATTGATTTTGCTTTAGGCAATATTCTAGTCACATTCATACACTGCAAGACGACATTTGACATGAACACAAAAAACTCAAAAATGTACAGTGCCAAAAAACAACACAAAACACATGAATAAGTGAAAGACACGAGTCGCATGGAGACATGCTATGCTAACCTCTGACCTCCTAAGTCCTACAAGCCCTGCTCGGGTATATAGAGCTGAACCAATGTGGTACGCTGGTACATTTTCCATGGAGTTTATAAATGGTTCCATATCTTGTAGAACATCCTGAGGCCTAGAGAAGTCAGAGCATATCTTTAATTTGCCACAGGACCCTTTATAGGCACCCTGCTCTACACACACATGCACACACACATATATATTTCATATTACTGTTTTTATACACAACAGAGTCTTTATCTATAACAAAATGAAGAGAGTAAAAGAAGAACATTTACCACCAGGCTGTAGTTTGACCTCACCTCTTACTTTGTTTGTTAGTGTTAGCTGAGTGCTAGTGGCAGTGCTAATGCTAGTGTTAGTGTTAGTGGTAGGGTCAGCGTTAGGGTTAGGGTCACCGTCAATGTTAGGGTTATTTTAATCCTTTTAGCCCTAACCATTGTTTTGTTTTGTTTGTTTTCTTGCTTGTTTGGTGGGTTCATTCATCTATATTTGTGGGGGAAGTTGAGAATCTCTGCATTTGTTTGAACAGTGTTTGCTGTAGATGTTGTATTCAGACTAATATCACGGTGTTTATTGACACAGTTTAGTGTCGAACCAGTCAAAAGCTGGACCCGTCCACAGCCAGTCATACTTCTTACATAATGTAGTGTCACTGCCGCCTCAGCACTTTTTATGTTTGCAGGTCTGTGTAAACATCACAATACAAATTATATATTTACTGAGAGATGTACCAGACAAAAATGACTCTTTACAACATCAACATATATGACATCACATCAATGCATCAATAACCTTCAGCGTTTGCGGACATCGTGTCTATCACGATGAGAAGCATCTGTGATGAATGGATGAATCCCACTTTAAATAGACACAACATGAAGAAGGAAGAGCAGTTGATACTTACCATCAACAAATAAAAGTGATAGAGTAGTAGGATTTTGGAACTATAAAATACTGCAAAAACCTCTGCCTAAGTTGAAATATTTGGCTTTGACAAGTAAACTGTTGGTCTGAGCAGCAAGTTCAAATAATTATTTGTAACTGTTGACATGACTAGGAATATAGATGTGGAGTTGTTGTCAGTAAGTCCAGTGGTTAGGGTTTGGGTCAGTGTTAGTTAGGGTTAGGGCTAGAATTGGGGTTAAGGTTAGTTGGGTTAGGATTAAGTCAAATAAGGCTAGGGCTACTAAACTTGGTAGGGCCAGGGTTAACTCTTGCTTGGAGTCCACTTGGTACTTACAGCCCAATTATTTACATGTGTGAATGGGGAATTTGAGAAGTGTTTCTTTAATCCAGTGTTTATAAGAGACATTATAACAGGCATAGTCTATAAATCCATCAAGTAATGCTGGTGTGGCAGTGCTATAACCGATGATTGGCAGTAATTAAGACAAATAAGACAAGACAAATTTCAGTAAATCTAATAATAGATTAGGCAATTAAGGGTCATTGCTAAACTGGATGTAAGGAACAATGCTTTCATGCAGCAGTCTGCTTTTTCTTTTCTCTTTTTTCTGAAATTTCCCAGAGTGGGACTAATAAAGGTATATCTAATCTTTATTCCTTCTTCTGCTGTGAGATTATTCTGTATGCTCTACTGATGAGGCTCTGCAACACCAGGGTAATGACGGTTAAGGAGCGCTGTCACAGTATCAAGCCGGCTTAGTGCTCATCTCTGTCTGTGGGTAAGCCAAGCATTTGGTGGAGAATGGAGGGATCCTTCAAAGTCCAACCAACACGCTAGATTAGAGGAGGGGGCTCCCTCACTCATCCCTGCTAATACCCAGAGCCCTCATATTCTCACTAACACAGATGTCTGAGGCCAAAGCACAAAGACAACAGGAGGTTTTATAAGTTTAATGCAAAATATCCACATCAATTCAAAGAGGTGGAATGTGATCAAATGAGGACAACGGAGGCAACGTAGTCAGTGGGGGCATTCCCACAGAGTAGTTGATGTTCCTATCCTGTACCTGTAATTGAGTTGACACAACTAAAGTATGTGGACGCACTCTACTTTCTTCTCGTTATCTGTTGATGGACCAGACGTGCATTCCTTCTCTTCTCACAAGTTAACACAGATAGAAGCAACTATATTCACCGTAACATAGTCCCTCTTCTGCAAGATGTGGAAATGGGCGTGGTCTCAGGTCTACCAATCAGCAAACGCCTAGGTCATATAGTTCCTATTGAACTTTAGACCCTGCCTGTGAGTAGGAGCTAAAATGTTCTAAAAACTACGATTGTAGTTCGTAGTTCCAATGCTCTGGGAATGCACGAAAAAAGGTTCTAGGAACTGAAAATGTTGTAGGAACTACAAAAGGTTCTAGGAACCAAAGGTTCAGTGGTAAAGCGCCTATTGACCAGCGCGTCGTTGTACACAGTGGACAAATCAGGAAGGACCTCCATGGGACCTTCATCCATGTGTATCCATAGGACCACAGCAGACCTTCATGTTGTTTAAGTCTAATTTGGGCAAAAGCCTCAGAGTAAGGACTTATCTCCTAGCGGAGACGTGTCTTTAATTCGTGCCCGCGACTGTGAGATTGTCACCAAGCATCGACGCTCCTCTAAGCTTCGTCTCCTCTAATCCTTCATTAGTCTGGTTTCCTCAGTCTGGTTCTCAACTTATCCACGGCTTCTGCTTCACTCTTCCATCATCTGATCTCCGAGTGATCTGTTCGTCCCTCTGGTTTTGACATTCCTCTGCTGAATTTTAATGAGGAGCCCAGACACAGTAGATTACGGTGGTCGAATATGTCTCAGATAGATTATAGACCATCTGGTGATACCTCGGGGAGCAAAGCGGCAAACGATCAGCAGCATGACCAGTGAGTATGGCTATTTAGACCCTGCATAAAACTGTGTGTGAGTGTGATGACCTGGCGACGGTACAAACACTGCATGATCATGTCCAAAACCCTCCAACTTCATTTGATGACTGCTCCAATTGGGACACAGTTTCCCACATTGAAATGTCCTCCAAACACAAAAGGAAAGAAAATACTTCACCGTTACAGTAACAAAAACTCTGACTGACCTCTTGTACTGTTGAGGAATCAGGGTTACTTTCATGTACATGGACACAGTCTCTTTTTGCTTAATCACTCAATCATTTGTTCATTTACTGTCTACAGACCACAAGATGACTAACGGCACCAGCTATGATTAGCATGTGAAACCACCTGAGCAGACTATGTTTTAGTTCAGTGTGTATTTCTAGCACTTCTGAACTACAAAAAAAAAAGAAAATCTGCAGTATTAAGTAATGGCGTGTTTGGTGTTGACTGACTTCCTCCTGCAAAGTCGGAATGCCCCTGAAAATAGGATGAGAATTCTGTTTGTTTAGTAACTTTGTCATGATTTATAGATGTAGTGTGAAACAACCACACATCCACTTGGGCTCCAGGGTTTTCTGAGGCTGTGTCTTGACGTGTGTTTGTGTGAATGGCCTCCTTTTTCGCGCCCGTGTTGCTAATGTTTCTGTGCAAAAAACGGGACTGGAATCCTCTGGAGCATAGGGATTGTGCAGAACCAGGGTGGGGCTTGTACGATCCCTGGATTGGATGAGTGGGATTATTGGTTTGAAGGATCATTTAATTTAGGGATCAACATGTGGACCTTTCAGAGGCCCATCTGGTGGTCCTCCATGTGACGTAATCCACACATACCCGGTGCGTTTGAATCAACCGCCACGTTCACGTAACTGAAACATTTCTGTGAAGAAGTTGGACCCGGCCCAGGGCTCAGATCCAGGCGGTGGCTTCTTCCTGCGTCCAGTTGGTTTGCAAGTCCCTCTGGCTTAGGCACGGGTTCTGGCAGTTTAATAATACTCTGCAATGCATGGAATGTCAGCCTAATGCCAGTTCAAAAAGACAAGGCGCATGAAAGCCAATCGTATCCCACGAGGTCCATAATGGTGGATTACTGTGTTTGTTTAAAGCTGCACATTTAATCGCTCATGATATATGAAAAACTGACACTTCTAAACTTTTTACACAACGTTAGTGTGTCCGTAGATGTGATTGGTTTAGTCTCAGACTAAGATGAAAAAACGCCTCTGATACCTCTTTGCACAGTGACTCCGCCTCCTATTCCCCCTGAAGGGCAGACCCCTGAGGTTTGGGCTGAATTAGATCACACGCCTGGTGGGGGTGGCTTTGTGGACTAAAAGACTCACAGTGAGACAACAATGGCCCCAATGTAAGAGAAGCACAAGCAGAGGGCAACACACAGGCTGATAGAGGCTTATCGCCGTGGAGACCAGGCCGGGGGCGATGTTGGCGGCTTCACATAAAGATTAGAACAGTTGTCCGTGGACTAGATGAGACTTTCTAGAGACGTAAGGGTAAGTGCTGACACGATTCTGACAAAGGGTCAGGTATTTAACAGAACGAATCATACATTCATGAAGACCAAGCAGAAGATGCTGAAGGGGGGGGGGTGTCAAATGACAAGTATGTCAACAAATGTTCAACAGAAGCATGTCTTTCAAGTGAAATATCATGCAGTTGTGATCACTGCACTTCTATCAGTAGGCTCTTTCCCACAGAGTAGTTGTTTTTCTTTTAGTTTATGTTGCTCTTCCTGTACCTGTAATTGAGTTGTAGGAACTACTCTCCCCAAGAGAACTTTTTGGTTGTGCATTCACACAGGCAGTAGAACCATGGTATGTAGCGGTGTGACGTAATCCTATTCTGCATCCTCCAAAGCACTTTTACACACACTACAACTAACACACACACAGGGATGGGAAATGAGTTATAGTTCCTAATAGTTCCTATGGTGTGGGAATGCGTGAAAAAAGATTCTAGGAACAAAAAAGGTTCAAAGAACTACAAAAGGTTCGAAGAACGAAAAAGGTTCGAAGAACTACAAAAGGTTCCTATAGTGAGAAAGTGTCTATTGAATGGAAATCTACCCCTTACTCCCATTTTACTGATGATTGAATTAAAGCAGAACCTGTCAATGCCATACCTCTTCCAGATTCATCAATTCTAGATAATATTATGAATTGATAGAGAACAGGTAGGGAATACTACGTTATGGGTTGTCTATGCATCCTCTCACAGTTTATTGTATTTTGTTGTTTCGTCTTGGAACAGTCGTTTTTCAATGTTTTAGGGGGGTCTATTGCTGGCGTTTGTCATCGTTGAAGTGACAAACACTAAAAGTGGAGGGTTTTGTATTCGTGGTTCTTGTGACTGACTTTGACTTCTCGTGTTGAAGGTCTGTTGAAGATGCACTGGTCTCCGGAGCACGCCGCCCCCTTGTCTCAGTGGCCTGAGCAGCACCTGGATGTGAGTTCCACCACCTCCCCCCCCTCTGCCCACAAGCACGAGTCCTACGCTGCTGCTGCACGTCGTCCCTACGCCCCCGCAGGTTACCCGTGGGCCTCTGATGACATATCGGCGCTCACTGCCTCCTCTCTGCTCAAACGCTACGCTGAGAAGTACTCAGGTCTGGAGCTGTCGTACGACCGCCCCCCCACTGGAACCTACTCTGAGCCTGGACCATTCATAAAGACAGAACCTGAGCCCTGGACTCTGGCTCAGGGGATGGAGTGCTACCCTGGACTGGAAGCGTTAACTGGCACCAAAGTAGGCTCGGCGGCAGTGGGGATCCCGGCCACAGGAAGTGTGACTGTGGTGAGCAGCAACCTGGGCTCGGACCCGGGCTATGCCAGCACCGGATCCTGCACTGCCCCATCATCTCAGGAATACCCCCCTGCATACAATACCACGTACCTGTCCCCAGGGTACTGCCCTCAGCCCAGCGCACTTCCCCCTGCCCCCATCCATTCTCTGCAGGCTCCGCCCACTTTAGTGCCCAGCTATAGTGCCAGTACCCCCGTCTACAACTACCCCCCTGGGTGTTACCCTCAAACCAGCCTGTCCTCTGGATACAGCCACCCCAGTGCCTCCTACCTACCCTCTGGGATCAGTGCCCCCACTCCCCTGACCCCGAGACCCACCATGGTGGGGGGCAGCTACAGCTACCCATCTCACAGCCTCGGAGGGAGCTCTGAGGCTGGGGTGCCGGTGAAACGAAAGGCCTTCGAGATGGCGGATGAAGGACAGGAAGGCGCAGACGTGGAAAACTCCCGCTATAGAAAGTATGGAAACGGCCACGGAAACAGTCATAGCAAAGGTCACGGCAACGGCTATGATATGAGCAGCTCGGCCTCGGACCCACAGGCCTACAAGGTGGGGAAGCCCCTGATGTCTCCCCCCTACGGCCGGGCAGGGGACTACAGCCCACCCTCGGGTCTGGCAGGAGAGAACGTATCAGGGGAGCACAGCTTTCCTCAGCAGCAGAGAATGTCTATGAAGATCCCTGCATCGCACACACGGCCTGAGGACCCCAGTGGGGGGCGCTGACAGCCCCAGGTTGCCTCAGGCTTTGAACCTGGTGGGGGTCCTCATCTACGCAGACTCGGGGGTTCGTCAAGTAAAAGATTGAAATTATTAGTGCGCGAGAGAGGGAAGGCGTCTGTTTTTCATTTTCATTGTTCCTGTTTTTCCCAAAGATCTGTAGTGGTATTTGCCCCGTTTGGTTCAGATGAGTCTTAGGGGTGACGTCAGGGCAAAGTCGACACAGACGGCGTTCACATAGTCCACGTGTACAAGTGTCTGTTTCTCTCAGGATCGTATTTATTTCCTGTCTGCTACTGTGGTGGCGGCATGGCAATGTTGCTGTTTTAGACGTTGGTGTAATAATTTGTGGCCATTATTACACATATGTGTGT
>JAPTHA010000023.1:10834874-10846678 GCA_029814585.1 Gymnapogon annona | reverse complement strand
ACTTAGCTTTGTTAAACGATTGACCTCTGAACTCTGAACTTTCCAATTTCGACAGTGTCTCGACCTTATCGTCGATCCACCGGTTGTGGTTCTGAGTATTAGTGTCTTGTGGACTATGATAAATTCATGCAAGATTTCTGATCAAAACATGCCATCATGCAAAGTCATTTCTATGCATTGAACAAGCACAATTATTTATGTAGTTTGGAAATCTTTCGGAGTAAATGTAAGCCCTTGGCCCGAGTTGACCCCATAATAAACAGACCCTTGAACCAATCGGTGTGAAAGCCCATGTAAAAAAAGCCTTTGGATGTGGGTATAACAAAGATAACATGAGTAGAAGAGTTAAGTGACATGGGCAAAATGTTGAATATTGTTCTTTTTTTTCATCTGTTTGCATTTTCGCTGCTTAAATTAACAATTTTTTTTTAGCTTTAATAAAACAAAAAAATGCTTCCAGCACTCTCTGTCGTTTGTGTCTGTCTTTCACTCACCAGTCGTCCTCAGTTACAATGAGTGTCCTTCTATACATTCAACGACACAGCGTCCTGGTGTCTCCATCACAAACAACGCTGTCTTCCAGAGGAATCCGTGACTTTGCATCCAGGTAATTGATTCGTACAGTGTCCGTTTATTTAATTTTTTTCCCGTTCCACCTCCTGGTTGCGGAGTCGTGTCATTGGCGGGTCGGTGAGTCATCTGCGTCGCGAGCGAGCAAACGCAGACATTTTCCCTTTTGTTCAGATCGGTAGTCTAGTGTCACACAGTATGCTGAGTTGGTTTGGTTTTGACTCTAGTTCAAGAGTTTTTCAAGCTGTAACAGACCAAGCTGCTTCCCTCTGCGTTAATACAAGAATGAAGTCTGTAAACAAAAGTACGGAATAGTAATTTTTTTTTCTGACTTGCAAATGAAATAATCTGTACATCTGTGTGAGTGAGTTTCCTCTGGTTTTGCTTGGAGTTATATTATTATACTTTTCATTGTTAATACTGTGATTATTATTCCAACGTTCTTAACATTTGGATTCCCTGATGTCTTTTTGGTTTCGTCCTTTCTCTTTCCTCCCTCCTTTGCCCTCGTTGTTGTCGTCCTGCTTCTCCTTGTCAGGTTTGGTTACACTGTCATACGAGGGCAGGGAGGCAGTGGAGGGAGTGCCCTCCTTCTTGTCTTGTTCCTGATTGTTCCCGCCGTTCTCCACTTTGTTATTGGCCGGCTTGCGCTTGCAGACAAAGCCCCGCCGGGCCAGGTAGGCACGGTAGGCCCTCTGGATGATGCGGGCGGACACGTCCTCCTGCTTGCGCCTCAGAGTGGTGGTGATGGGCTCGTACGAGACCTTGGACGGGTTGGCTGCCACGAAACGCTCCTCCATCTGTTGCCTCAGCATGTCCAACTCGCCGCTGTCGCCCAGCACACGCTTGGTGAAGGCAAACAGGATGTCCAGGCAGTGGATGCGGTCGCCGCTTACCATTGGCATGTCCATGGCGATCAGTTCGATGGTGTTGGGCTTGGGGACACGCAGCGGATGTTCAAGTGCGTCGGCGAAGTCGGAGAGTTTAGCGTAGGTGATGAACTGCGAGGCATCAGGGTCAAACTTCTCCCAAATCTCGTAAAAGGTTTCAAAGTCGTCCTCGCTCAGTGGGTCGGCACTCTCTTCCGTGGCCACGCTGAAGTTTTCCAAGATGATGGCAATGTACATGTTGACCACGATGAGGAAAGAAATTATGATGTACATGACGAAGAAGAAGATGCCAACAGATGGGTTGCCACAGTCTCCTGTGGCTGGAGTGCCAGCGTTCTCCAGTAAGGGGTCGCAGTCCGGCGGGTAGTTGAGGATGGGCAACAGCAGGCCGTCCCAGCCGGCAGACGTGGTGATCATGAACAGAATGATCATACTGTTGCCAAAGGTCTCGAAGTTGTACATATCATCGATTCCAGCGCCATGTTTCACATAGCCAAAGTTGGACATGCCAAAGATGGAGAAGATGAACATCACCAGGAAGAGAAGGAGGCCAATGTTGAACAATGCAGGAAGTGACATCATCAGGGCAAACAGCAGAGTTCTGATGCCTTTGGCTCCTTTAATGAGACGCAGGATTCTGCCAATACGGGCCAGACGGATGACTCGGAACAGGGTGGGGGACACAAAGTACTTCTCAATCAGGTCGGCCAGGAACATTCCTGAAGTAAAAAGAGAGAGTAAGAACAGAAGACAACGTATTGATCAACAAATGCTCCTCAGTGGCCTGATGACTGGTACATGTGACAGTACCATTATTTATTTTTAGATTGTTTTATTTTGATTTTTCATAAGACAATATTATAGTTACATTCATACACTAGAAGCCGACATTCACAACCCACAATGACACGATCAGAGATAACAGGCAAAAAAAATAATAAAACAGGTTCAATGACAAAAAAATGTATAAACAACTGAAAGGCATGAATCACTTTCTTTTGTTTACTTTAAGTAAACCAAAGTAAAGTAATTCAGTACACCAAACGAAACAAGTTACTCAGGTCCCGGGTGTCACTAACAGTTTACAGTCTGGTAAAAGAAACTCAAATACTAAAAAGAATTGCAATTGCAGAACAGAGGGTGATGATATTCACAGAACTGTTGTTTTGTACATGTTCCGTCATTATTTCTAACACTTGCCTACGATTGAAAGGATGACCACAACAACGTCGAAGATGTTCCATCCGTTGGTGAAGTAGTAGTGACGCAGTGCAAACAGCTTGAGTAGAAACTCGCCGGTGAAGATCACGATGAAGATGAAGTTGACCCAGTACAACACCTCCTCTGTCTCTTTGGACTGATCGTCTGTTTCCACCATCATAGTCACCATGTTGAGGCAGATCATGATCATGATGGAGATGTCAAAAACTTGCTGAGTGACGAAGTCAAACACCATGCCCTGGATGTTGTTCTGAAAAACAAAACAACAGCAACCGGAAGTCGGAGGAATTTAAATTTCAAGCGTTTGTTCTTAAACTTTGAATTCTGATTGGTGGCGAAGATCAACACAGAGAAATCCAACTAACCTGCGGTCGGGGTATTGGCTTCTGGGGTTTCTTTGATCCTAGCTTTTTCATGGCATTGTAGTATTTCTTCTGCTCTTCTGTCATGAAAATATCCTGACCTCCAAAGTAAAGGGACAAATACACTTTGGTTACAATCGCTTTGTGCGGCCCATGTGTATAGTTTAAACAGATTGTAATGTGTTACATGGACATGTTGTAGTCACAGTTTAATTTATTATGGGATTCTGAACAATGTTTTTATTTGAAAAACTACCAGTTTCTCAGGACCAACATCCACTACCTTCTTCAAACGACTGTTCTAACACTAACGCATAATACATTAGTGCTAAATTGAAACCCCCAAGCTGGAAAAATGAACAAAAAAAAACAAATCTCATTGTTTGGTTTCTTTGGTTGTAGAGAGGCTGTTACTCATGTTATGTTGTTGGTGTGATGTTACTGCTAATAAAGGTACATACACAGTGGATTTACCCTTATTATCATACCAGTTTTTATGTCGGCCCTATTATTTTTGGTGTATTCATCTGCCATAACTTAAAGGCCGGTCAATGAAAATCTTGTCATATATTAAACTGGTCAGTGGAGTAAAAAATCTTGGGGACCACTGGTCTAGATGAGATCTCTCTTCCTTGTGCTATTATCTGGTAAATCTAACTTAAGCACCGACACAGAAACAATGAAACATCAAGAGTACAACGAAGTAAAACTGAGGAAAATCAATCTTATCTTTTTCTTCTGCTGGTTGAAGTTATCAATGATGACACCAATGAAGAGATTGAGGGTGAAGAAGGAACCGAAGATGATGAAGATGACAAAGTAGATGTACATGTACAGGTTGTCCTCGTAGAGCGGCTGGTCCTCCACCTGTGAGGAAGAACATGTGAAGACACGCCCACACTTCTACACACCTCCATCTTCAAGTGAAACGTGTCCAACTCCTACCTTCCTTGAGTCTATGGCTGCATACATGATGTCCATCCAGCCTTTGAATGTGGCCTGTGAGTGAGCAGAAGAAAGGGTTAACCGCTGTGATGTCACCTGCATAGAGACAAACGTATGAAGGCGGCGCTCTCTCACCACTTGTAGAAGAGCCAGGTATCCGGCACCCACATTGTCAAAGTTGATCTTGACATTCTTCCATCTGACTTCTGAAAAGTTTGCGCTAATGAGAGCTAAGCATTCGGTTTTGTTGTTGACCTGGTCGGGTTCAAAATACTCTTCGGACGTCTCGTTGAAACAGTAGTAATACTTCCCGGCAAAAAGGTTGACACCCATGATGCTGAAGATGAGCCAGAAGATGAGACACACCAGCAACACATTCATGATGGAGGGGATAGCGCCGACCAAGGCATTGACCACCACCTGAGGACAACAAGGAACACGCCCACTGTGATGTCACATGACAGCTGCACCCACCCACCCACACACACACACATCGACACACGCACATGGAAATGCAGATTCTCTGTCTCCATCGGAGGCCCAACACACTGTTTTAACCCAAGAACTCTATCGCTGGGTGATTTTCAAATGTATGTACATGATTTTCAATACGTTGTGTTTGTCTGAGTGTCATGGGTCATTGTCTTTGATGTCTTTGAAGGCGTGGGTGTTTCTTTTTCCCACAGGCATGTGTTCAATAGTGATAGAGGGTCGAGTAGGTTTTAGGGTGGATTGGTGATAGTGTTAGTGTTTGTAAAATCAGGAGACCATTTCAAGGGTGACAACATTCAGGCTCACCACATTTACTGTCAACTACAGCTGTCATCCTGTCACAGGCATCCCAGCTAGTGAGGAACACATGGGTAAGGTTTGTGATAAATAGTAACACCATCACTAATGCCAACCCAATTGAATATACTCAACAAAAAGTACAAAATATATACAAATATGACAACACGTGACACATTACAGTAGTTTTATCTTATTTTCAAATGTGAATTCATATGGTAAAAAAAGTATTTGCTGGTCATTTTTACTCAAATATGCCATTTTTTGTTTGTCTCTGCTGCAGCTGTTAGTATGTTTAGGAGAAGGCGTCTTCACCAGGTTAGTCTCAAATGTCCCAGGAATTGGTAGACCAAAGGAATTTAGGAATTTCTTGTTCTTGAATTCCTAATTTTTCAGTAATCTTGGACCATTTTCTTAGCCGCCAATGACACTTTTTAAAAATGTTGTTAGGCATGGCATTGTTGAAAATAAAATATGACCACTCTACTGTGTCATGTGTTGTCACATTTGGATACATTTTGATGACAAGTACTTTTAGTTTGGTGTATTATTTTGAGTAATCGAAACAGAGCTGTAGTCTTGGCACATCAAACACGGTTGGTGCGTCAGACAAAGCCAAAAAGCCCAGTATCAAAATGAAAAATAAAGTCCCGCACACCACAAATCCTTGCAAAAGTAACTATTTATTAAAGCGCAACGTTTCGACGTTTCGGTGGTCAAAACGTTGCACTTTAATAAATAGTTACTTTTGCAAGGATTTGTGGTATGCGGGACTTTCTTTTTCATTTTGATATTATTTGGAGTACAAATCACCTGCCGTTAGTGATAGTGTTACTATTTTTAGCGATAGTGTTCTAAGGTTAAATGCCCTGTTGTGTTCATACGTGTCACTTCTTCTTCAAATGATAGTGATTTTAAGATGGTCAAAGTTTAACCTGTGCTGCCCTGAAGTGGAGGAAGCATGCGACTGCTGCCTCGAGAGGACGCAATACGAATGTGCATTTCCAAAAACAGAGATGAGGTCAAAGAAAGACAAATCATGATAAAAACCACAGGCACACATCCAACGCTAACGCTCTCTAGCGCTTCCCTCTGGAGCCTCATCCAGAGTCAGTCACACGAGTAGGATCATCCACAACCATGGTGATGACATTGACGGAGGAGTGGGGAGCAAGGATGGCAGGACAGGGAGGGTATGCAACCAGAAGTTTGACGATCTTCCAGTGTGACAATGCCAAAGCCAAACTGTGATAAGATCTGAGCGCAGATGCTGAGCCCAGAACCGTATCCTGCCCGGCAACAACCAGAGAACATGGACTTTGCACAGATGCTCAGGGTGTACACGTGCACTGTGTACAGTTCAACACACAGTTTCAGTCTGTATTGGGTTTAAAAACGTGCACATGTGACTGATTCCACAAATTTTCCCTGTGAATGTTTTTGTCATCTGAGCCCTGTGCCGTTCTGTCAGTCACACAACAGTAGAGGTGTGTGTCATCCGTTTTGAGTCCAGTTATCGGTGTGAACAGGTTCCGGTACCAAACTCTCAGGCCGGTACTGAAGAGGTCAGAGCTAAACTATTGCTCCAATGTGTTTGCATCATTCAGGTCATTGGTTATTGTTTGGAATTTCAATCTACTTTTAAAGAGCCGGTGTTAAAGTTAAGCCGTTGCAAAAATGCCTCATTAGTACTAAATCTATAACCAAAATGAAATGAAATATGGTAGATCAAATCAGATGTGTTGTGACCATCTGAGATGATCTGCATCCATGCAAAAGCGTCTGCTTGATAACAAGGGGGGTCACTGCAGATCTACCCTCTCAATCGTCTTATTCTATCATGTCTAGCATGCGTCAAACATGTCTTTATGCGGCATGCAGGAGGACCAGCTGCCCGGTGTGTTGGGTCTTACCCTCATCCCTTCAAAACGTGACAGGGCCCTGAGGGGTCTCAAGGCCCTCAGTGTCCTGAGTGACTTAATCGGGCCTAGATCGGAGAAGCCCAAGGCATTAGCTATAAGGCTGACTATAGACACCTACACAGATAGGAACAGAGGGAGAGGGACAGACAGAGGGAGACAGGACCCACAGAGTTAGAGGGACAATAGAGAGGATGGTGGACCCTACGTGTACTGTCAGAGACATTGACAGACAGAGACAAGGACACGTCAACTCTGGACGTGTGTAAAGCATCTATAACTGAGAGTTCAACAGGAGTTAAAATTCAGCAAAAGTCCATCAATAGACCCGGAATTTGGAAGGTGTTTGTGATTGGTTTAGTTTGGCCAAGCCAGTCTAGACAGAACCAGCTTAAACACACCTGGAAAGAAACTTGTGGTTGACACAGTGACAGGGAGAGAAGAGAGAAAGAGTCAAACAAAGGGAAAAAAATTAGAGGAGAGATGTTTCCACAAAACACTAAATCAACGTGACACGATTTCAGAGACACGACAGTACAGACTCCACAGCAGAGCGAGCGTCTGAGTCAAAGAAGGAGAGAAGAGGTTGAGGACGACTTTCAGGGTTCAAAAGAGAAGGTAACCTGTGAAAGTAGGAGTCCCAACACGGATCTTACCCTGGACCCTCGGACCCTCAGCAGCTGCAACATCCTCTGAACTGAAAGACAGACACAGTTAGGGGCTCCTACTGTGAAAGAGCCCCCCCGTTCGACCTTAACAACGTTAAGGTCTAACGGGGACGTTACCACTAATTACACGCTTACACAGTCTGCACATGTGACATCTGGGCATTTACTGATGGCTCTCAAGGTCACCTGGAGAACTATACGTGCAAAAGAACATTCATGTCATACATCCTGTCCCAGATACTCAAGGACAAAGGCGGGGGTAACCCTGGACAGGTCACCAGTTCATTGCAGTGCTAATCACTCACATGCATTCATACACCAGTGGAGGGGGCACTGGAGGCAAGGTGGGAGAAGTGTCTTGCCAAGGACACAATGGCACATGACCAGGACAGAGCAGGATTGGAACCGCCAACCCTTGAGGTTATTGGACAACCCACCCTATAATCATTCATTCATCTTCCAAACCCGTTTCATCCTTTGCAGGGTTGCAGGGGTCACTGGAGCCTATCCCAGCTACTCAAGGGCCAACCCTATACTCAATACTTATAATATAATAACATTTTAAAATAATAATAATAAATATTTTTAAAATAACAAATTACTATCTGTCTGTAAAGTCTGGACACATAGGTAAATCAACCGATAATTGATTTTGTAATGCCTATGGTAACTCCATAGATATCCTGTAGATTGATTTTTTTGGGAGACTTGCATACACTTTAGATTCTTTGGTTTTCTTTAGTTTGGTAAATGGTAAATGGATTGCATTTCTATAGCGCTTTTCTACACATTTAAGGCACTCAAAGCGCTTTACATTAGCCTCACATTCACCCATTCACACACCAATGGATGGCTGCTACATCATCACGCCAGGCCCCACTGGGAGCAATTTAGGGTTCAGTGTCTTGCTCAAGGACACTTCAACATGTGGACAGTCGGAGCCATCGCCTTCGGCCATTGGACGACTCGCTCTACCGACTGAACCACAGCCGCCCCTAGTTTGGTCTGACACACTTCTTCACCCAGAAGGCGGTTTGACAGTGGCGAAGGTGATTCGGACAGCCCTGTTTCCTTAAATTTCCAGATCACCTTCGCCACCATGGATACACCAGTTGGATTTTCTCCTTGAATTACGCCCATTAAGGGTTCATACATGTGCTTGATAATCTTGAAAATGCTCAGATTTCAATATCGTGCTTTAAAGTTTTAAAAACATGCTTGAATTTTGTGTAATGTACTTGTAAATGTTTGAATTTTTTTATTAGATTTAAGGAAACAGACAGCATCATGGACAATAGCTGCAACAATTACTTTCGATTTATCTGATACTGCCTGTTTCATTAAATTTCCTAATCACCTTCCCCAGTGTCAATAAACCAATTGGATTTCTGTTGGAATTATGTCCATTTAATTGGTCTGCTATTTTTGGATGCCCATATGACCATTCTTCATGTCCACTGAGAAGTAACAGCTCAATTCTTTCTTCCTTTGACAATACATGATTAATCTATGGAGGGAAAAAATGAATAATTAATTAACAGTTGAATGAAATGAAAAATATCCAACTATCCTATGTGTCCGGACACCAGACACATAAGATACGGACACCTTATAGCTTTGCTTTTAATTAAGAGCCCTCAGCCCCCAGTTTTCTTTAATTTTTTCCCCCAATTTCCTGTTACAACAGGAAATTAGCATCTTGGAATCAAACCAGTTCTACTCTCAGTATAAAAGCAACTCAGGTTGTGCCTCCATAGATATAATCAGAAAGATCTGGACCAGTACAGTGGAAATACTGCTGTGATTAACGACTCCTTCCAGGCCACGTGTAATTCATCAGACGTGGGTCACTTTTTCTGTCAGTTGCTCGTGGCGTCATGTTCCATCGAGGCAGGTTCATGTGGAATCTCTTGGCCAGCCTTCAACCGTTAATTGAGCTGTATGTGAACATACAGCAGTGTTTTTTAAATAGTGGGTGTGATTCAGGGGGAACATGCTTTTTTTGCCCTTCTAGAATAAAATATAATGCCACATCCATTACATTAGGTGTCTGTGGCACCGTCATTGTCAGAGTGTCTGCATGGAGTATTAGCTCTTTGGTGTAGGTGTTTTTTACACCCATCATGAATATTTAACATGGGTCTAAAAATGTTGAACAACAGTGGACAGCATGAAGACAAATACTGTACATGAAGCTGTTACTTAAAGACATTACACCCCAATCACGCTGATAAGGTTTTTTGGGTGAAAACATGGTGAATATTGTCAACAATCATCTCGCTTTGTGAACGCTACTTCAGCAAGCACGTTAGCATTATAGAAGACCAAAACAAACCATAGCAGAGGACCTACTTATAAAGACTCTTATTACATACTAATACACAAATGATAGTATTTATGATTGTATAACCTTAACCCAACTAACCCTAACCCACACCATAGCAGAGGACCTACTTATAAGCCTCTTATTACATACTTATACACAAATAACATTTATAGTCACGGAAATCTTTTCTTCTTCCTAGGGGGGCATAACATAAAATAACTGAGAAGCAATGACGTTGAGTGTTATTTCACAGGGTTGTTCACAAACCAAAGCCAATACTTCAAAAAACAGATGCACTGACAAACGCCCACATTGTTTGTTGAGTCTGATGACCCTGCATGACTCAGCGTTCCTGAAGCAGAAGTTCTGCAGATGTTGACAGGACGGTCTTCTTTCATCTCCTACTTATTGATTCTCATACTATTACATTTGTTACATCTACAGCGCTCCATGTTTCTATGCCATTTTGGCTCAGGTTGAGTCAGTACCATGCCCCATATTTTCACCAGCCAACTTTAATGGCTGGTGACCACAGAGCACAAAGTGCTGCAGCAGAACTTGCACATCACACAGGAAAACACAATTCATCCTTATACTTTTGAATCTTTAACGTATCTCACAGTTGCTGCCTCATTTGACCGACTTCCTCAAGGTTGTGTGATGCTGTGTGTTCCATGTTCTGTCAGTAGTAACAAGTAAACCATGTGTGAAGCATTCCCAGAAATGTAAACATCATTACTGTGATTCAACTGCATTGAACATTTGCCACATTTGAAAAACACCTTCATGACTTTGAGTTACATGTGAGAAGGTGCAGGTGAAGTACATGTATTTCTCAACATTGGTGTTTAATGAGTTTTTTTTTTCACAAAATTATTTTTTTTTTTTTACCACATCACTGTATTCCCCTAATGCACAGATGTCAAACATGTGGCCCGCGGTCCAAAACAATCCCGCCAAAGGGTCCAGTCTGGCCCATGGGGATGAATCACATTAAAATCATTTTAGTATCAGTTTCAATATACAAACCCATTTGATTTAAAGCGAGTCATATGATTAAAGTACCTACCATATTAACAACAACTGTATATTTTCTCTATGTTTTAGCATAAAAAATTAAAATTACATTAAATGTTTACATATACAAACTATACTTTTATAAAATGTGAATAACCTGTATTCACACGAACAACCTGGAAGGTCTTAAGGTAAGTAAATGAAATTATACTAATGTTCTGCCTTTTATTAATGTTTTGTGTGTATGAAATTGTAATGTAAGTTGTAATCTACGTGTTTGAATGATACAGTGAAGGAGGATGTTGTTAAAATTGCAGTTATTTTTCGTATGTTCACATTTTTAAGGAAACATCCATGAAAATACTGTCATAATGTAATGTATGTTAGATTTTTTTCATTGTTGTTATTTGTACATTTGTACATTGTTGTTATCTGGCCCACGTCAGTTAAATGATTGTATTGAATGTGGCCCCTGAGTTTAAAACCCCTGCTGTAATGTTACACATCTCTGCTCTGAGTACACACAGTTCTAATAGTGTAGGGAAGTCCTTACATCCACAATGAAGAAGTCCAGCCAACACCAGGCATTGGTGAAGTATTTGACGAAACCATAGGCCACCCACTTCAGCAGCATCTCCAGGATGAAGATGTAGGTGAACACTCGATCGGCATACTCCAAGATGATGCGCACCGTCTTCCTCTGCTCAATGTACACGTCCTCAAAGGCCTGGGAGGAGAAGCACACGCACAACAGATGAGTGGATCCACCCGTACAGCAGAGTTCTTTATAAGGCGCTTTCCCCTATAGGAAGCTTTTGTAGTTCCTCCAACCTTTTTAGTTCGTAGAACCTTATTTCGTGCATTTCCACAGTGTAGTAACTATAAACTACGGCCATAGTTCTTAGAACATTTTTAGCTCCTAGTCACAGGCAGGGTCTTTTTTTATTTCTACAGGAACTATATGACGTGGGTGTTTGCTGTTTGATGGACCTCAGGCCACGCCCATTTCACGTCTTGCAGAATGGAGAGGGTTTCTTCTGTCGTCATCTGTACTTGTGAAAAAAGGTTGGACGTTTCGCTTCTGTCGCAAAAGCTTC
>JAPTHA010000023.1:10766705-10778582 GCA_029814585.1 Gymnapogon annona | reverse complement strand
TGTGTGTGTGTGTGTGTGTGTGTGTGTGTGTGTGTGTGTGTGTGTGTTTATATATATATATATATATATATATATATATATACAGAGAGAGAGAGAGAGAGAGAGAGAGATGTATATATAGTATATAATGTGAGGTTTATGAATTGAATTAGGCTGTTTCTGTCCAGCATGTCTATCAATTTGGTGTGAAGAGGGTGGGCCCAGTCAATAACAAAACTTTCCTTATATGATGAAAATGTTTGTCTACAAACTGTTTGTTAACCCTCAAAACGCTTAATAAAAATTTGTGTAATTTTAACAATATCATATCTCAGTGTACATTACAACTTACAGATCACAGTGGATCTACAAATATGCAAAATATTTAATAGTATATTGTTAAAATTACACTTCCAACAACATTCCATGTTGTTTATATTTGTTCGGGGTTTTTTTGTGAAAAGGAATGACTGTTTTAGAGTATATACAAGAAAATTACATGAAAATATTTACATTTCCACAGAGAAAACTTTGCGAGTATTTCTAGGTTATTATGTTAATATTTTTACCAGTCTGTACATGAAACCAGAGCTATGATTTTTGAAAATATCTTAATTTTTGAATTTCACAAATTCATCCCATGGACCAGACTGGACCCCTTAGTGAGCCACATTTGGCCCCTGGGCCACATGTTTCATGCTCACAGCCTAACCTGACTTCTCCAATACATATTATGCCACTGACTTGTATGAAGGTTCATAGTCCACTGAAACACTAACTCCTCATACCATCTACACAAGAATCTCATCAAACAGTAACAGCTTGTTTGATTGTAACTATAGTTTAAAATGTTGTATTTGATTTATCTTTTTAATGTCATTAACAGTATTAATAGTAATAGAGTTATATAAAATTATATACATATAAAATATATGATGTATGTTGGTAAATCAAATTTCTTCTTATCTAACAATGTGTACAAAAGGTTGTGAATAAAAGGGGATTGTTGTAAAATATTGCATGACACACAGGGTGAAGAGGTGGTACTACTACTGAAAGCAAAGGTTCGTACTATACTGTCCACTGCTGGTTTGGTAGATGGGGGTAGTGGGGACTGTAACACTTGCGACTCCTGTGGATGCCGGACTGTTGTCCTTTCCCTCAATATGCGTCACTTCCTCTGATGAAAGATCATTTAGTATTTTTCTACAGAGAGAAAAAGAAGAGCAGTTAGTATCATTTGGACAAATTACTGAATGTAGTGCTTGTTTTTCTTTTTCTTTTATTGTACCTGTACGATGGTCTTCTTGCCAAGATCTCCCTAGTCTTTTGGGCTGTACTTCCACTGTCTGATGAGTCCTGTGAATCTTCACTATCTGAACCCTGGACCTTAAAAGAAAACCCATTTAAGAACAGTGAATGCAAAATATGCATACATGAAAATGTATATAATGAATGAGGAACTCTGAAAACCAACCTGTGTGTTTTGCACCTGAGGGGACTGAATGACTGAAGACTGTGCTGACTGGATCACTCCTTGAACCTGAAACTGGCCAGAGGGCAGCTGAACGACAGTCACAGGAGAACCACCCAGTGACATCTAAAAAACAAAACATCACATCTGTCAAGAAGCATTCACTCTTCAAAAACAGACGATTTGAATATGAAACACAGATATCACCAAAAACAAAATTGTATATGAAATGCCCCCAGAAAATAAATCCTAAATAAAATATAAAAGAATTAGCTACACAAATGTTTGGAAGCGAACATAATACAGGTCTAGAGTATTGGCCTAATTTAAATACAGAAAAGACAAATATTGACCTTTAACCAGTTTGATACTCCAGATGAGATTAAGTCAATTTTACCATGTACTGTCGGCTGAAAATTACAGTATGTTTTCCACTGATGAGATGAAGAGAAATTGAAAGAACTCCTTGTAAACTAACAAAGGTGTAGTAACTGACACTTCAAGGAGTGTAGCCATCTAAGTCTCAAATAAACAACCAGTCAAACATCAGGAAACATCTTCTCACTGTGTAGTTTGAACTAGTGAAGGCACCAAAACTTTAAAAAATTCTCACATGGAACAATGTGCTGAGCAACGTATCCTTTTATTTTTACATTCTTCAAAGTAGTCTCTCAGCTATGCACTCTTTGCAACCTCATTTAAAGTGTTCCGTCTTACAAAAAACTATAACAGTAGAACTTAATGCATTTCTTATCCATCAGTTATTTAAAGTATAGTTAGGATAATTGGATTTTGTATAAATTAAGACATATACTATAAAGCAAAGAAAAATAACTGACTCAATATATAAATGTAATTATTCTAAGGCCTTATTGATAAACCTTTGTAGTTTTTGTTGGGCTAATATCACCAGAGTACAGTGGACCGGCTGAGTTAGCGCTTGAAGAGATGCTGAGGCAGATGCGTTGATGACACAATATGTTCACACACATCTTTTAGTTACCTGTTGGGCTATCTGTGTCAACTGAGAATTTGTGATGGTAGTGGGAATGGTGGAAGTCTGTGACTCAGTGCCATTGCTGCCCTGCTGTACTTCTTCCATAGTCACTAGGAACAAATAAATCAGTATTACCTTTACATTATTAAGGACAGCTCACATCTCAGCTTCCACCTGTTTAACCTGTAGCCCTCGGGCAGGCGCTATAGGTACATCAAAGCTAGGACAAATACACTAATAGACAACTTCTTCCCTAGGGCCAACATCATCCTGAAGACCAGTCTGTAGCACAGTCTTGTTTAATACACTGAACACCATGCGCAGAAGACCATAGCTGTATATCATCCTTATACCTGAACCATCTGTGCAATGTAAGAAATTAAAGCTTTGAGATATGTACATATATATATTTGTACCCTTGCACACGAGATTGCGCTGTATGTTATATATCGCACTCTATTTCTATTCTATTTTATATTTCATTGCATTATAAAAGAAGAAACTCCACAATCTCGTTGTACACACGCACACTGACAATAAAGGGGAATTTTTTTTTTTTATTATTTATTCATTTATTTTGACAATGGCTCTAAAGTGAGACTGTAGCCTGTTTGCTTCTAACGTGCTGTGCTGCGCCGTGGCCTCATTCTGTAACATGAGTCAGTCAACAGTTTACCGCCATCTACAAGAGCTGAGAGCTACAACTATTTTAACGCACAATTATTCTATGAACAACTCCACCATTCTTCTCATTTATTAAGCAGATGGGTTTGAGCGCACTCGCTATATATCGACTTCCTCTTTGGTTCATTAGCCGTTACAACTAAACCTGGAGTTCCGACCTATGGCTAGGCCCGACACTCAACTTTTAACTTTTACATTTAAGATGCAAAATGTTCCAAAACCAATACATTCACTCCCAAATCAAGTCGTTGGAGACGAAACCCAAAGTTACGGGTCATTTGCAGTCGGGAGTGAGTGCAGTCGCCACTAACGTTAACATTGCTAGTCAACGGATAGCTAACGTTGAGTAAAAACGGACGTTAACCACTTTAAACGCATCACAAACTACAGTTTCCGAGCCACAAAACGGTCCAAGTTTCGTCCACTCCGCTTCGCAGGATGGATGAGCTTTTGTCTCAATGAGCAAATATGTGTAACTCTGTCACTGGCACGCAAGTTACCGCGTCAATAGACGTCAGCGATACGGGGAGCCATTAAGCTAACTACACCTTCCCTTTTCGTAAAACGGCGAGGAGTTGACGGAGCAACAGCCGCCATTAGCGGAGCAAGACCGAGCACCGAAGTGCCGCTCTGCCGCCTGGATTTACCTTTCACAAGCCTCTCAACTGCTCTGGTTCACAGCCGGGAACTCGTCTATATACTTGTGTCAGAAGAAATACTTGGAAA
The DNA here is from genome assembly GCA_029814585.1 of Gymnapogon annona. NCBI lineage: Eukaryota > Metazoa > Chordata > Actinopteri > Kurtiformes > Apogonidae > Gymnapogon > Gymnapogon annona. Next base: position 10,774,722 of record JAPTHA010000023.1, on the reverse strand, counting down.
AGTTACTCGAAAACAGTTGCTACCCGCTAAAAAAAAATACAAGGATGTCAGTTTAAAAAAAAATAGCTGACCACTTTTTCCCCCCCAAAGGAAATGGGCGGAGCCTCCAAGCAGAGACGTATTACGTAATAGTGTCTTTAGGCCTCGTGATTGGTAAAAACAATGGCGTTCTGCTAAAAACCGTTGGAGCAACAGATGAACTGAGGGAAAGTTTGTATTCAAGCGCACAGCAGCGGCTCCGTGTGCTACTCACGATTCTAGCTGTAGTTAGACTTAGACTTCCTTTATTGTTATTATACAGACACACACAGTGAATCTGGCAACGAAATGTCATTGATTGGCAGCTGATAACACAAAATAAATATGGAGAATACAAATGTGCAAAATTGCTGAAGTGAATCCAAAGCCATGACAGGCTGCAGTGCAAAGGTGACAACACAGAGTCAATATAAAGGAGGAAATAAATAAGATGGGCAGTGCAATATTGCACATCAATTCAAACACTACTGAAAACAGTTCTCAGTATATTTCCGGGAAATAATCTACTTTAGTCACATGTTTAGATCCAGCCTTCACACAAATTAGAATGAATAGTCGTCAGAAAAATATTTAACACTTGCACTGTTGTGAATAAATTAAAAACGTAACTAGTAAATAAACAGTGCAATTTGCACATTTACTGTCGATTTGCCTATATACAATAGACTACAGAGGATATTAAATTATTAAATAGTTTTATTCATTCTGATTTACTTTTCATAAAGTATGGGGAATGGGAAGGGTTTGCACCACTGTCATTTCTGAAATGGGTTAAAATGCCTCTAGCATGAACCTCCAAAGAACCAAGGGCCAGATTCTGCTTTTTTGCATGAAATAAATTGTCTTGTCAGTAGGATCAAACTCATTTTAGTTCAGGGGCCAAATTCAGCCCAATCTAATCTGAAGTGGGTTGGACCAGTCAAATAATAACAGAATTACATATCAGTAATGCTAACTCCACACTTTCTGCATATTACATCTACAAACTGTCCTTTAAAACAACCTGAATAACATGAACAACCTCATAATTCTTAGGAAAAATTTGTGTAATTTTTACAATATTATGCCTTAGTTTATCATTTATACATTCATTCATTCATTCATTCATTCATTCATCATCCAACCCGCTGAATCCTTTGCAGGGTCACGGCCGCCTGTGGCTCAGGTGGCTCATTTATACATGTACATTACAACTTACAGATCACAGTGGATTTACACATACACAAAACATTTTGTAACAGGTAGTAATATTCTTTCAGTCTGTAAGTGGTGCACTGTGGCTTTTCAAAGAAATTATAAATATATATATACTGTATATTATTTGCAAATATCTTATGTGTAAATTTAGCTATTTCACAAATACATCCCACGGGTTGGACTTGGGCGGGCCGCATTCGGCACCCGGGCCACATGTTTGACACTTCTGGCCTTATTGATGATGCAACCATTAAAAAAAAATCCTTTCAATAAATGTCCTTTGCAGGGGCGGCCATGGCTTGGGTGGTAGAGCAGGTCGTCTGGTAACCGAAGGTTGGGCGGTTCCGATTCCCGCTCTATCCTAATCATGTGCTGTTGTGTCCTTAGGTAAGACACTTCACCCACCTTGCTCCAGTCTCCCTGCACTGGTGTATGAATGTGTGTGTGTGTGTGAATGATGACCCTGCAATGAACTGGCGACTTGTCCAGGCCCCCCCCCCGCCATCGCCCGTGAGTTGCTGGGATAGGCTCCAGTGATCCCCATGACCCTGCAAAGGATAAAGCGTGTTTGGAAGATGAATAAATAAATAAATGTCATTTGCAGCTTGACAGCATTTTTGTTACAAAGCTAGTGGAATTCTTGTCCACAAGTGTGGACGAACACACTCAGTGCGGGATCTCGGGAGATTAAAGATTTATCAGTGTGTCACACCCTCATAGGCCAGTTTAGAGTCCACAAAATAATTACTATACTACATACAAAGAGCGCATACACAAGACATGAATTGAACAACTAAAAGAGAGAGTGTCTTTAGGCCTCGTGAGTGGTAGAAAACAATGGTTTTCAAGTAAAAACCGTTGGAATATCAGATGAACAGTGGAAAAGTTAGATTCATCCACACAGCAGCAGCTCTGTGTGCTCTGAAGTTGAAACCATTTAACAGTTGTCTCTTAATTGTTCTCATAGCAATGCATTTTGGGTTCATATCCAGTTTGTTGTCCGTAAAAACAGATAATATTCCATTCTTCACTTCCAATGATATTTATTTTATGCATTCTTTGGATATACAGTATGTCAAAACATATTGTAAACCTTATTGTTATTTTGGTAAATATCATATTCACTGTTGTAAATAGGACACTAAACCCTCCAGTAATTTTTTTGTGTGAATTTATCAATTACTAAAAATCACTCAAAGTATTAATAATTTGAAAAAAAAAACAGAAAACAGATTTGTCTATCAAAGTCCTTCCTGTTTTAAAAGCCTCATGCCTTGACCATTAGTGTTCATTCCTTCAGTTGGTTTTTGTTATTTTTATGCTTTTTATAATCATTTTGCTTCTCTATTTTCATTAAGGTCAAAATGTCTATATCTTTTGGAGTATTGTGTTTGAATTATTGCCAGATTTCTATGGTTCCTCACTCCACCATAGCTCTTATTGTATTTCCTTCATACGTACATGTAATCTTTTCCCATTTTTGTTTTCTAAATTGTTTGCTGCAAATAAAAACTAAAAAAGCAGTGGCTCTGTGTCCTACTCAAGATTCTAGCTCTACTTCTCAGTATATTTCCAGGAAATGATGTACTGTAACCACATGTTTAGATACAGTCTTGACATAAATAGAATCATAGAATCAAATATGCGAATTGGATTCACTGTGGCGACCCCGGAAGGGAATCTAAAATGTAACAAGTAAATGAACAGTACAGTTCGTGCATTTACTGTTGATTTACTCATACCGTATGTAATACATTCCAGAGGCTATAAAATGATTAAATGGTTTTATTCATTCTGAATTACTTTTACATAAAGTATAAAACAAAATACAACAAACCAAAATAGAAAGTAAATGGGGGAAATGGGAAGGGGTGTACCACCGTCATTTCTGAACTGGGTTAAAATACCTCTCTAGCATGAACCTCCCGAGAACCAGGACAGTACAAGATTCTGCTTTTTTGCATGAAAAAATTGCCTCGACTGAAAATAACTTGATGCAACCATTTTTTCATAAAGCATTTTTTCTTTAAATAAATGTCCTTTGCAGCTTCATAGCCTTTTTTTTTGTTATAAAGCAGCTGGATTCTTGTCCTCAAATGTGGACAAAATCAGTGCTGGATCTTAGGAGGTTAAAGATTTTTCAGTGGGTCACACCCGCATAGACCAGTTTAGAGTCCACAAAATAATTAATATACAACATACCAAGAGTGCATACACAAGATATCAATAGAACAACTCAAAGAGAGATGAATACAGTCTTAAGTACACTACTGGTTCAATTTCATCAGTCTTCAGTTATTACAAAATGTTTTAGCATCATGTATATTTCACCAGACTGTGCAAGCTTGGAAATTAAACTGCACCGCCGTTGAGATTGCATAGTGTAGAAGAACTCTGTACTCTGTACTCAGCCCTTGTACAGGCTGCCAGGTGTAGCAGGTGCATGAGGGATGGACGATGGCTCGCACCATCGACATCTGTCACAAGTACAAGGAAATTTCATTTGACAAACATCTACATTTTATGGGTGTCATTTACAGATTGCACTGAGGGACCACAAAGTCCATCCCTGTTTTTGGAGTTTTTTTTCCCTGAATATACGGTTTTGTACACATCTTTGCCACATGTCCCTCTTGTTCTGACTGACTCATGCAAAACAATCCCCTGCAAATGTAAGATGCAATGTTAAAGCTAACACGCAGTGCTATTTGCATTCCTTTTAAGTTGATTTAACAAATGGGGGGGAAAAAAACAAAAAGAAAAAAAATTCTTGAAATTATTGACATGTTAATATTCCATGAAATGTGATTAAATGACTATTGTTACATCTTGAGTCGAGGCAGGTTTTGTACAAACCTATAGCAAAGTGCATTCATTAATATTCCTGTTTACTTTGTATAAGTCTAGTATTTCTTTTCAATTTAAACATGTTTCTAATGTTGGCATGAATTAATGGTATTATGGGACACATCCACAATTGTAAAATTCCAAAAGATACAAAAAAAAACCTATTTACATGTTCACATAAGTGTTGATCACCGAAACACAGTATTTTAGCACAAGCACGTTTGTGCAAACCAGGTACAATTTGCAAGTACATCTCGATGTTTTACAGTTTCTCTAATAGTGTCTTCTCATCTGTATTGGAGTGTTTCAGATGAGGCTCAGTTTTGCAACTGCATTCATAGGTGCTTACAAATCCAGTGATTGAACACAAAACAATCAGATAGATGAGGACAGACTCACGGTAAACACAATTTTGCTAGAATTTACAGTCTTTTTTTTTTTTTTTTTTTTTACAGACTTGCACAAGGATAAAACGCATTTGTATGAGCTTTGAATATAAAGAGGGGAAAAAATGGGCCAGACTCTCAAACAGTTGCTCCATGATGCAATCAAGGTTGAGAGGGTTATGACTGCGTAGCAATACAAAAGTACAATGAGAGTAGGAACGTGATGGACAATTATGGGCCTATTCCTGTGACTTTACAAAAGAACCTGATAGCCTGAAAACAGTCCTGACATTGGTTTAGACCTTTTCCTGACATGCTTTAACCCAGTGGTCCCCAACCTTTTCTATACCACAGACTGGTTTAATGTCTGAAAATATCTTCACGGACCGGCCTTTAAGTTTGTGGTGGATGAATACAAAAAAAAAGAAAAAGTGATACGATTGGCATGGAAACTAGTATTTACTAAATGTAATAATAACCGTGAATCCGTAAAAAAACAAAAACAAAACATGTAACATCCTAAAATGATTAACTGCCTCTCTTTTACCATGAGCAGAGAAACAGTCCAAAAACATTGTTGTTAATTTTGCTAGCTTGGTGGTTTTAATTTAGTGGTCGGAGCAGTATCTTCTAAACTGCATGACCAAGGCAGCATTGTGACATGTGTCACAATGTTGAATCATTCACAAATGCAGCAGACAGACTCTGGTAGTTTTTCAAAATAAAACATAATTCAGAATCTGGTGATAAATAAAACCAAAATAATAAAAGTTATATATTCTTTCTGTGCAGCCTGGTACCAATGGATCCACGGGCCGGTGCCAGTTTGCAGTACAGAGGTTGGGAACCACTGCTTGAACTGGTTCATAGCAGTATTATTGATAGTTCAACCAAATTCTCAAAGAGATCTCTCCGAGTAATATTTGCTCCTGAACTGTTACAGTTATAATGCCTCGTTGTTATAGTAAAATAGACACATTTCAGAAAGTGCAATGTTATATCTATCCTGACACAGTTAATCCTTTTTACCCTCCATAACACAGCTAATAACCCACTTTAAAAGCACTGTCAAAACTGTTCAATCTTATTTACACTCTTCTTCCTACTACTATTGTCATCTCCCAGTGACGTTCACTAATCAGGAACTGTCAACTGTGAGATGAGTCAAGTATTTACACATTTATACAATTAAAAATATCTTTACAGTAACATACAGTATCTAAAATACAAAGAGGACTTTATAGTTACAGTACAGAATATAGCCTCTTGTTATTTTGATCCATTTGAATATCTTGCATGATTTCAAACTATTTTTGAAATCCAAAGGAGAATAAACAATTATTAATAACAGATTTGTTACATATTTATGATAGGAATGTATGGCTAAAATTTTGTAAGGCAGGAAATATATATATTAGGGAAGGACAGTTGTGACACTATTTGGCTTCGGTATCATGGGAGAATATCAGCGTGAATGACAGTCTGCTTTCACGTGGCCTCTGTTCTTCGACCATGTATGTGAGAAATGACACGGGCAGCAGTGACATGCATGTGTGTGTGCCTCAAAGCAGTATGTAAAAACATTTTCATTTAGCAGCTCTTGAACACTGCACACACACTGAAGGAAAGGTGATTTAAAAGGGAATAATAAGAGTCAACTTTTCTTTTTACAAAGACACACAGTATATTGAAGTGTTTTCAAAGCGATGTTGTTGAGGTGTTGTCGACCACCCTTCCCACATGAAGTGCAACAGGGACTCTTTCTGTCATTTGCGTTTGAGCAGTGCTGGCAGGTTGATGTTGTACGATGGCCGACAATAGTCAATTGATCTGCAATGGCCCAACACGTGTCAGTCAGAGAAAACAGTGTCAAATACAGAAGCCATGCATATTCACAAACACAAATCTAAAGCCGGTACAAAAAGATGAACATGATGAAAATGGGAAAAAAGAATAAACAAAAACAAATGCATAATCATTAAAGGCGCTGCAAATACAGAAACGAAGCATAGCAAGAAACAGCTGCAAATGAAAAACACTGCATAAGCAGTCAGTATTTGCAGAACCATTGATGATTATGCATTTGTTTTTGTGTCTGGTCTTTTTTCCCCATTTGCATCACGTTCATCGTTTCGTACCTGCTTTAGACTTTAGTGTTTGAGTTTGTGAATATACATGGCTTCTGTACTTACAGCTGTTTTCTCTGACTGAGACGCATTTTGCCGTTGCAGGGCATTTGACTGGTGTCGGCTACCGCATTGTTGTCTCTAAACACAGTGAACAAGCAGAGATATGCTGGTGTCACACAGTGCTGCACGTGTGGATGAACGAGTGGTTCATGCCAAGCCAAAGGATGACGGAGCTGCATCATCCAGCCTGGATTCTTTCTAAACCCAGACCGCCAGCACCACCACCTCTCACATGTTGTAAGCAACGTAAATGGGATCCAGCTGGTCGGCCAGGAACGAGTCCCGAAGGTGCATACGTTGCTTCTCTCCTCTAGAGTTGATGGGAATGACCCCAGGGTCAACGATAACCACCACACCCACAATGAGGTGGTGTTCCTCCAAGACCACGTTGGTTATCAGAGGCACCAGGTCCAGTGCGTCCTGCTCAGAGCCACACAGCTCTGACACCACCACCAGCAGGTTGGTCCATGTAAACACAGCACTGGGAAGAGCAGAAACAGTGAGGTCAAAGGTCAAAGTCCTGACTAAATTTGACACTTGTGTCTTCTACTGCTTCTCTAGGACTAGTCACGTCAAGTCACATTAAGTCAACTGATTTGTATAGCACAAATTTAAAAACAACAGAAGTTGACCCAAGGTGTTTTACAGACACAGTTGATGGCGTTAAAAAACAACAAAATAAAAATAGATTGAATATATTAAATTAATATTAAAATAAGTAAATGAATAAAATTAGGGTTGAACAGAGACTCTAAATTTAAAAAAAGCTGAGAAAAAAAACAATTAAAACGACAACTCATGGATTGCAATTAAACACGTAAGAAAATAAAATAGGGATCAAACAGCAACAGAAAATGTAATAAAGAGCTAATTAAAAAAGACAAGCAATGGAATTCAAAAAAAGCAGACTAAAAAAAAAAAAAATAATTGAGTCCCACTGAACTAAAAGCATGGGTATAAACAAATATAATAGTGTTGTTTACTGTATGTGTCAGTGAATCTGAAGCTTCCAACAGTAACATCTGTCATCATTGAAAGAAGATAAGTTCACCTCTCAGCAATACTGCGATGAGCCCGGGAGACTGAGGTCTCAATGTCGTTGGGGTGATAACGTAGCCCTCTGAGCTCTAAGGTCTCATCCAGTGAGCCCACCACAAACAGAGCATCATGGCGATCTGGGAAAACAGACACAGGAAACATCATCAAAAAGGAAAACCACAGGGTAGAGTCACCAGGAAGTGGCTGTAAAACTGGGAGAGAGATTTAGATTAGATTAGATAGAACTTTAGATAGATAGATAGATAGATAGATAGATAGATAGATAGATAGATAGATAGATAGATAGATAGATAGATAGAT
>JAPTHA010000023.1:10546071-10559241 GCA_029814585.1 Gymnapogon annona | reverse complement strand
TGTGTGTGTGTGTGTGTGTGTGTGTGTTAGTTGTAGTGTGTGTAAAAGTGCTTTGGAGGATGCAGAATAAGATTACATCAGACCTCTCCATACCATGGTTCTACTGCCTCTACAACCAAAATGTTTCCCTGGGTGGGTAATTCCTACAACTCAATTACAGGTACAGGGTATGAACATCAACTAACAGAAAACTACTACTCTGTGGGAAAGCACCTTTTGTTTTGTTTCTGTTCATTATCAGTAACTGTAAGAACTGGTGGTGTCAGATGTTTTTTACGATCTGATCCATAAGCACAACAAAGCAAATCCATGCGCCACTGGTACAGAAGTCTATTGTATATTCATAAGATTAGTTGAACGCATAGCAGATGTAATTGTATGTGGAGCAACAGTGGAGATAGTGTCCTGGACGTTTCACCCAGAGGCTCTGTGTGTTCTATAAGGGTTAAGTGTGTGTGCATGAAGATGCACTGAACCTTCTCACAATCAAACACTAGGTCTTTATCTTCACACGTCACTATATGTGTTTTTCTGCAGTAATGAGACAAACTTCGGTCGTGGCTGTGAGAAATGGTAGGTTTTCATTTCTGAATGCTAACAAAATATCTCTATTATTTGGGATATTAATTGGCATCAGGTTTTACAAACACCGCCGTGGTGCAGCTTTGTCCTGGAGACCTCCGTAGAACCATCTGAGAACCACGTAGAACCAGAGTCAGGTCCAAATTAAATACACAGCAGAGTCCAGGTGGGAGGAGTTTGGTCCCATTCTCGCAGAAAAAGTGGAACAAAACAGTTTATTTATTATAGTATTATTGTATTTTGATTTTTCATTAGACAATATTACACTTACATTCATACACTACGAGACGACACAACAGATGCCCCCCCCCCAAAAAAAAAACAAACCAAAATAATCACAAACAAAAAACAATGTTGACCTCTGACCTCCTAAGTCCTAGAGGCCCTGATCGGTATTTAGAGCTGAACCTATGAGGTGTACTGGTAACTAACCTGGCCTATTATACAGTATATGAAGATATTTCTACTTTATATATTTTCATATTTAATATCAACAACTAGGGAGAGAACAGAAGGAAACGATGCTGTTGTATTTTGTGTTTTTTTTTATTTCCACAGCTTTAAATCTGAAAGTTAAGGGTTATTTTAAGGGTTTTATTTAGTCGTGTTGTGCTTAAGGTACTTTTCATGTAAAGACATTGTCCCTGAAACACACAGAAATACAGCATGCATATGTGTGTCATCAGAAACACCAGACAAAGCCCAAAAAAACAAAACACATAAAGAAGTGAACCACATGAGTCACAAAGAGACATATGCTGACCATTCAATTTTCGAACACCTTCTGTCTCTAAGCACGTGAAACCAAATCCACGTTTGCAACCGTCAATACTTTACTGAGGAAGAAGATACCTTTCATGAACTTAAGTGTCTGTTGGACTGTTTCAAGTCTAATATACAAAGGTCAAAGGTAATTTACAGTCAGTCTTTTAACATCATATGATTTGTCTTTTTCAGGTTCACACATGAGTTCCCTAACAGAATGAAACTCCATAAAAAACCTGTTCATCATTCCAGTTTTGTTTTTGTCCAATAAGAGCACATACTGTAATTAACATGACACAGACCGTGTGAAAGTTTCTCATCCTTTGTGAGGCAGATTTCAGCGCCTGCTGCTACTTCACCCAACAGTGAAACTGAACATTGGCTGGAGGGAAGTCTCACCTTTGTCGAATCAAACCACAGAGACAGATGCTTAATTAAAGGTGAGGGGTAATGCTATTCTGGAAAGGGAGGTTCAGAACAGATGAGAGAGGTTTAGGAGATTTCAGACTTTGTCGATGGGGGTGGGTGTGGGGGTTCAACATCCCCCCCCATCTCCCCACTCCTACCCACCCCCTCCTCCTCCTGGCAGATTCCAGTGTTCGTTTAATTGGACAGGGAGAGCGGGCTGAGGAGGGAAGCGTTGAGCCCCATTAACAATCCCCTCGGTGGAGGCTGAGCCGGGAGGATCACAGACTCACAAATAGGAGGATTAAAATAATCAATAGGCTTCACTCTCTCTCTTTCAGCACAGACGGCTGCACAACACACACACTTGTCTGGATACACGCTTACACACACAAACACACCAGCGCGTCCAGTTCAAGGAGCACTATTCTGGACTCAAACAGGCCTGTGCACACACTCACCCGTTCTCTGTTAATGAAGGTTAATTTAAACCACAGACTAAACCCGGACCTGTTAAAAGGTCAGTTAATATGAGAGCGGTCTGACACATCTGTACTCGTCCTCTGTTATTTCTGTACTGTGGACTGAACAGTGTGGGTTTATATCTCCTCAGGTTCATTTTATTCAATGTTTGCACAATCACAACTCAAGTCTGTTCGGGTCTGGCACTTTTTAGTTCTTTTGTGTTTTTCTTACAAATAGTTCCTACAGTGTTTCCCACTGTAGGAACCTTTTTAGTTCCTGGAACATTTTGTAGTTCTTAGAACCTTTTTTGTTCCAAATGACTATTTTTTATGCATTCACACAGCATAGGAACCACAAACTACGACCATAAATCTTGGAACCTTTTTAACTCCTACTCACAGGCAGGGTCTTATTTAGTTCTACAGGAACTACATGACTATATGTGAGTGTTTGCTGATTGATGGACCTCAGACCATGCCCATTTCTGTGTCTTGCAGAACAGAGAGTGTGTTATGGTGAATATAGTGCACCTGTGATCAGGTCATAGACATAAATCCTGTTAGTTTAATACAACAATATACATCAGTTAATACAACAGATCTACAAACAACTGTTGATCCATGCCTGTGCTTCTTTCTCCCCAACTCACCCCACTTGTTCTTTCCCTCTCTCCTTTTCTTGTTTCTCCCTGTCCCTATCTTTTACCCCAACAGGTCTGGGCACACAACCATCCTCCAGGGGTCCGGGTCTGTTTGAAGCTTCTGCCTAGGAAAGGCAGTTTTTCCTCGCCATTGTCACTAGTGTGTTGCTCTTGGAGGATTCTGAGGGGTTTCTTCCCACTTCTTTCTTATTTTGATCTATGCTTGTTGTGATTTGGCGCTATACAAATAAACTTTGATTTGATTTGATTTGAAACAATATTTGTTAATTCACAATAATAAACAATTTAAAACATCTTAACTAAATTACTTGTGTGACCTCTGTTCTCATGACAAAAAGGGTGCAAAAAAATACAATATATTTTAAGTGTGTTATATGAAATCTGGTATAAAAAAAACCTGAGTAGTATAATAACGATGACGTAAATCAGAGGTGTTGAAGACATATTCAAAGCAGTGGGAGGTGGACCAAGTGTGGACAGTTTGTTCACGTCTTTTCTTGAAGCTGCTCTCATATCAAGTCTCTTTTATATTTTCACCTTGTTACAGACCATGAAATGTATTTTCTAAATTTGAATATAATGTTATCATCTCGCATCTGCTGTCTGTAAGTATCTTTGAGCGAGTGAGATCAAGATCGACCTGATGTTATTGAAGAAAATTCCAATCACATCAAATTAAAATACACTCTGACACTATATACATGGCTTTTTATTGATGAACATATTATTAAACTTTATATTTGTTCCGCAAATATATTTTAAAAATATCATTATAGACCGTGTATGTTAGGTTATAGTATTAGCAGAACTTTAAATATTTATCTTATGTTAAGATGTGTATAGTATGTAAAGTCTAGCTAAACTATTATTTTTCTTCCCAATCTTTCTTTGTACCGCAAGTACAGTTTCCTTGCCCTGTATTTTATCCTGTTTCTGCCTTAATTTCTCCATTGTGGAAATAGTAAAGTTTCAAGATATCTTACCTAAGAAAATAACAAAGAAACAAAAAGTATTATCAGCCTTTTGAGACCCATATTGTTATGATAGGCTGTAATTATCTGTAATTATCTACTGGAATCTGTGTTTTACAGTAGACAGCAATAATAGCAATAAATGTTATTTGTAATGCTCTTTCCATTCAAGGAATCTCAGAGTGCTACAAATGAATACCACTACAAAGAGATAAATCAAGTGAAGTAAGCTAAAAATAAAGAGATAAAAATAAAACAATCAGCAGTTAAAGGTGTTCTTAAATAGATGAGTTTTTTTGTTTAACTTTAAAAGATTCCAGGCTCAGTACATCCCTACAAACCTATTGTAGATTTTTTCATATGAAAACTACCTATTCAAATAGTCATACATAAATATATTTTTAAATCCGGCAAGTATTTTGCTAAATTTCCTCCCATAATCTGTCTGTTCTCTTTTTCGTTCGTCTCACGTTGAAAGGGACCTGAAATCGTTACTAGCGCAACTCTACCACCTGCTGTCCGTCCGGGGTCATTACAGCCATGTGTTGTCCAGTGGCTGCAGTGCCGCCTTTGGCCACTGGGGGGCAGGCGACGTCGACTAGTTCTCTGCAGGCAAAGATGGCGGTGCGGAAGAAAGACGGCGGCCCGAATGTAAAATATTTCGAAGCGTCTGATACCGTTTCTCAGTTTGATAATGTCCGCGTCTGGCTGGGAAAGAATTACAAAAAGGTACCGAGTGCATGTTTTGTAACCATACATATTGAAGGGTCTGTTTTTTCAGACTGAACTGCGGCCACTAACCTATTGGGCAGAGGCAGTGACAAAGAGAGGAGGGAGGGTGTTCCTGAGTCCAGCTGTTGGATTCACCAGAGCCGGGATACAAAAGGATGCTGAGCCGACAGCTGCGCCAAATGCGCACGCGAATGGCGCTATCCCTGGATGCTCATCGTATCGCGGGCGATCAGAAATAGCTCTGAATTATACACCCGAGGGGGGGATTCATGGAAAAGCGGTGACTTTAGCCTGCAAAGCCAGCTAGCTAGCTAGCTAGCTCCCGGGCTAACGGTGCTGCTGTTCAGATCCAGATGTTGCCTCTGTGGCGCGGCGCGCAGACTGAAACCGTGGCCCGTCTGCATTCAAACTGCACTTTGTACTGCTGTTTTGACCCCTTAGTGCTAGGAAATGCAACAGCATGTTAAAAACACTCAATCAAATAAAAAGGAGTAATTACTTCATCCCACGGGGGTGTTTTAATTAACATTTGGAAAGGGAATGAACTGCAATTGCACACTTCAATACACGTCCATGGTTTATACATCTGCATTGCTTTTACACATATAATACTGTTATATTACTACTGCGTATTCTTGTATATTATTGCTTTATTGTTTAGTACTGCGTTTGTTATCTTGTGATGAATGTGATTGCTGCTGCAACTCCTAATTTTCTGCTAAGATATCTGTTTGTCTATCTATCTATCTGTCTGTCTGTCTGTGTAGCTAATCCAATTAACTATCCACCTACCTTCTTACCTACCTAAAATATCGTAACCATAGCTGTGCACCTACCAGCACCTATGATTTGTGCTTCACACCTAAGTTGCAGGTTCTTTTATTTGTTGCGTCTGTTGTCCTGATTAATCCTCTATGTTGTTGCCCCCTCAGTACATCCAGGCCGAACCCCCCACCAATAAGTCCCTGTCCAGTCTGGTGGTCCAGCTGCTCCAGTTCCAGGAGGAGGTGTTTGGTCGACATGTCAGCAACCCCCCTCTCACCAAACTCCCAGTATGTCTCCTTTCCGTGGCCTTCCTCTGTTTTCTGCACATCTTACACTGAGCTGTTCTGTAGCTGTTGTGTTCTGTGTCTGCAGATGAAGTGTTTTCTGGATTTCAAGTCAGGTGGGGCTCTTTGTCACATCCTGGCTGCTGCCTACAAGTTCAAGAGTGACCAGGGATGGTAAGGCTGTCTTTCTAGCTGCCCTGATAAAACAGGTGTTTTTTTTGTGTAGAGGTACACGGCTCAATGGGATTGCGTATGTGTTACTGTTTCATGTGTAACTCCAGTCTAACTTCCTGGTAGGCGCAGGTTTGACTTCCAGAATCCATCAAGGATGGACCGAAATGTGGAGATGTTCATGACCATCGAGAAGTCATTGGTGCAGGTAAGTTTCACCTTAATGCTTTCTACAGGAAGAATATTTTGTTTCTCAATCAACTATGTTTATTTGTATTGCGCCAAATCATAACAGAAGTAATTTCAAGGCACTTTATATATAGAGCTGAATAAACCAGACCGATAAAAGTACTTCACATATAGAGCTGAATAAACCAGACTGATAAAAGTACTTTACATGAATGATATGAAATGACATAAATGATACTTCGTGACAGTGGAAGGAAAAACTTCCTTTTAAGACACAAAAATCTGGAGCAGACCCTGACTCCTGGAGCATCATCCTCGAACAATTAAAGGGTTAAAGACACAGAGGGTTAAGCAAGAGATAGAGGGAAAGAAGGATTGGGAGGGGGAGAAGGGGGGAATAGAGGTAAACACATGGATGTAGAACAACTATTTGAAAGAAGAAGAGCTGATGTCAATAAAATTATCGTTAACTGTAACACCCATAACTATTACTACCACAAATACAAGTACTACCAGCGGATGCACTACTACTACAAACACAAGTACTAGCATTGGATGAACCAACACCACTACAACTGGCAGCACAGACTACAGAGTCCTCTACCATCCATGCAATCACGACATAAACACCATTATAGCTTCACAGACATGTGATCGGCTTTTTCATTTTAGAGGTGTTACAGAGCTAATTATTTGCTTTTATATTTCATCTAATTTATGTATTCTGAGTGGAGCTCTGGTGATATCAGGCAGGGATCCCTCGATGAATTTGTGGTTTTGAGACATTCCTGGCAACAGAACTAGATTATTAAAATTGACACATTGTGTGCATCAAGTTCCATGTCTACTCCAGTTACATCAAATTTGTGAGAAGTCTTACAGATACCAATAATGAAGGACTATTGCTCAAATGACAAGACCAGAGATCCTGCTAAGTCAGTCCTGCGCGACACTTAAAGATCACCTTCATCCTTAGACACACAGTGTTCTCATTTTATTCTTGGGATCATTGCTTGCTGGTGTATTTGCATGTATCCACTATTCTTCTGTGACCAGTCGGATGCATTCTTTTTTTTTAGAAATGATGTTTGTATCACCTGTTTACATGCTTTTGACAACTCCACTTCTGTATGATTTTTGTCATGTGACCACTGTAGAGCATATTTATATATTTCCGTATATATTTGCTTGTATATAAATTTTTGTAGTTTTTCATGTCTGCACATATGCATTCATAACAATGATGTTCTTGTCTATTTTAGTATGTTTTTTTGTAAAACACTTTTTTTCAATTGCCTGGTGAATCACGATGCATCAGGTGACCGTTGACAAATGCTATAGAAAGGAGGTGTACCTTTCCATTATTTCATATGTGAAGAAGGGCTCAGTCACTAAAAGTTACACACATTTGGTGATATTAAATAACTTTGGAGCAACCTGTGGTGTGCAGACCTTTCCCCTTTTTGTCTTAGTCCTTGTTTTGGATCTTGGTCTAGTTCAACTTCTTTTGGAATGTGCTTGCTCTTTTTTTAATTTACACAGTGTTCATATACAAATGTATGTTATGTAAATTGCATATAAAATAGAGCTGTTAACCTAAGTGAAACACTGTCACATATTTACGTAGTCGTCCTTGAATGTCTTACTCCTTCAACCCTTTTCTCATCTGTGTTTCTGTGTTTTTAGAACAACTGCCTGACCAGACCAGTCATCTACTTGAGCCCTGACATAGAACCAAAACTCCTTGGAAAACTGAAAGACATCATCAAAAGGCATCAGGTCTACAAGTTTGTTATTTCTATTATTTCATGTTATTGAATTACTAAATTAATTAGCACGAGAGACAAAAATAAAAGATGCTTTTGAAGATGTTGGATATTTCATCTGGCAGGATCTATTAACAACACAAAGAGTTTAATAAACATATGCATTTATATTTCACAGGGTTCCGTTACTGAGGACAAGGCGTCCGGCTCTCATGTTGTTGTTCCACTTCCTACCAGCCTGGAAGAAGGTGAGGCTTAAAATGGTGCATTTAAACAGATGATTTTATTGTAATTACCTTTTAATATTGTGTGAATTTTGTCCGATCTTCTCTTCTGTTGTTCCAGAGGAGTGGGTTCGTCCTGTGATGAAGAGAGACAAGCAAGTGCTGCTGCACTGGGGATATTTTCCTGACAGGTTGATTGCTTCAAGGATGCAACTTCTATACGAATAGTGTTACATACCACTTTACAACTATACAACTTGACCTTTGACCTCTCTTTCATCCTTTAGTTATGACACCTGGATTCCAGCTAGTGAGATTGAGGCTGCAGTGGAGGATCCTCCCAGTACAGAGAAGCCCAGAAAGGTATTTTCTGTTTAGTTTCTTCTTTGTCTTTTGTCTCATTCAGAAATTTATCACATTGTTTATGGGAAATGTATTTTAGTGTTTTCTGGGCAGTAAGCATCAAAGGATAAAGTGTTTGGCACTTGGAGGAGAGCCTATTGTGATATCCACTGCAAAAAGTACATTGAAAGCAAGGTCAAAAGCTCATCCTGTGTATTCAGAACATCTCTCCCTTAAGGCATTCAGAGCACAATACGACTCGATAGTGAGAGCAGTGAAACATTCAGACGCTTAGAGTGGTATTCATACAGCAATAAACACACAAAGACACAAGATCGGACACAGTATTTATCGATCTGTGGGACTCTTTATATAAATAAAAAAAAAAAAACGTACATTACACCGTTTTCTTTTTTAAACATTAGCACTACTGTTGTCCATAGATAATTTGCAATTTCTTTCTACACTTGATGTTACTACATAGAGATGACATTTTCCATTTGATTTTTTCAAAAATATAATTGCAAATGTGGTTTTTCATGGTCTGTGTTGAAGGTCCATGCAAAGTGGATTTTAGACCTCGACCAGTACAACGAGTGGATGAACGAGGAGGACTACGAAGTGGGAGAGGGGAGCCCAAAGAGGAAGAGGATCTCCGCCAAGACCCTAACAGATGAGGTGACCACGCCTGATGAGCGCCGGGACAAAAAGCCTGGCAGTGCCAAGAAGAGGAAACGCTCGCCATCACCCTCCCCCACACCACCCCCACAGGAGAGCAAGAAAAAAAATACTAAAAAAGGGTCAGTGAGCATCCGTCTTCATGCTTGACTCCTCAGCTGCTGAGTAATTACTGGAGTGTATGTGTCACTTCTAGTGTTTGCTGTGGAAAAATTTGTGATGTTGCTTAGGATTAAACCATGTGTTTAATCCTCCTTGGTATCAATACAATGACATTGAGTTCAACTGGTGCAAAACTTTATTCCATCCTGAAGCACCGTGAAACTAAAAACAGAAAATTTTACATATTTGGAAATGTACTTAGTTTCCAAAAGGCCAAACCATGCCAGTAATAAATTGCCACATACCTTTTTCTGCCTACCAAGGCTGCACAATCTTCATTCATCTAGTGAATGACAACAGGTTCATGAACCAAACTGCATTTTAAAAAGACAGAAAAACATGTCACATAAATCTCCAGCTTGATGGAATTACCTATTCACAATGATATAGTGGACAAACTTACATATGGTTCTCTTCTTTTCACTCCTCTGCTCAGCATCACCTGCTCTGCTCTGTGTGGCAACTCCAGTGAAAGTGGCAAACGCAGTTGTGATGCAATCAGCCTCATTTTAAACCAAAATGGGTGTGGCAACAACACAAATAGGAAAGAAAATCCCAGCAGAAGAAAACAAAAAAAAAATTCTCAACTGAGAATTTACATTCCTACCAAATCATGCCATAATTAAATACAAAATAAATGAATTATGAACAATTTCACATGTCAAACCCTATGTGCCGGTTACAGTGTAGCAGTCAACATTATTTCTGATAGGAGTGTGTTTTTTTCCCTAAGTCAACTTCAAGTAAAAGTACCAATTTTGGATGGGCTGTTCAATGGTTGAAAGCTCTGAGGGAAAGTCTCTTTCCTTTGTTGACCTGCGCTCTCCAATTTGAACCTTCATTCGATGAAACAAACACTCTTTTGTGTTTTTGTGAACAGGCCAACAACACCATACACCAAGTCTAAACGGGGCCAGAGGGAGGAGGAGCAAGAAGAGCTATCAAAGGACATGGATGAAGCATCTCCAGTTCCTGCATCTGAGGAGGGAAACCCAGCAAAGACAAGTACATGAGTCCATATCTGTGCACAATTAGACTCCAAATGTTTAGACCAGGGGTGTCAAACATGCAACCCAGTGGCCAAATGCTAACACCAAAGGTTCCAATCCAGCCTGTGGGATGTATGTGTGAAATGCAAAAATTACACTTAGCACATTTGCAAATATTATAGCTCAGGTTCCACATATAGACTGGGAAAAATATCATAACAACCTGTAAATACAACTTAAAAAAATCTCTCTGTGGAATTGTAAATATTTTCATGTAATTTTCTTGTATTTACACTAAAGCAAAGCATTATTTCACAAAAGCATAAATAACCTGAACAAATATAAACAACCTGAAATGTCTGAAGGGAAGTGTAATTTTAATAATATTCTGCCTGTTACTAAATGTTTTGTGTATTTGTAGATTCACTGTGATCTGTAAATTTTAATGAACATGTATGAATTAGAAACTGAGGTATAATATTGTTAAAATTACACTTATTTTTCTTACAGTTTTGAGGTTTTTAATGTTATTCACATTGTTTTAAAGGACAGTTTGTAGACATAACCATTTTCATCTGTCAGGTGTGAAGAAGGAGCGGATCCAGTTTAACAAAAAGAGGGTTTATTTCAGAGAACAGAGTCAGAAAAAATGGGAAAACGAAAAGAGTATTCCAACGGAATAATGTGTCAGATCTGTAGTCCACAAATAAAGTAAATTCCAAAATGATAACTGGGGTGCGAGGATGGGGGTGTGGAAGCTCTGCAGAGGCACTGGAAAAAATCACAAACAAAGAACGGGTTAGATCACCTACTAACGTCTTCTGTTTACCACCACAGCTTTCAGGTCTCCAGTACCACATGCACGTAGATCAACGTTCTCACACTGAGGTCCTTCACAGCCGCTTCTTAAATCCTGGTGTGATGATGAGTAGATGGACCCCAGGTGTCGCGCTCACCTGAAACAAATCACTAGACAAGCGTCACAGTCACACCCCCACACACACACCAAACAGTACCAAAACAAGATACAAAATGCCACACGCCACATCATCATGTATAAGGACAGTTTGGAGTTGACATTATTGATATGTAATTCTGTTATTATTTTGGCCTTGCCCCTTCAGATCTAATCTGTCTGAATTTGGCCCCTTAACTAAAATGAGTTTGATGTCCATGGTTCAGAAGGTTCACATTAGATGATTTGACTGTAAATCAACATCTGGTGACCTCCGATAAGACAGTACGTTGAGTGACACATTTGACAGATGTTACACTGAAATCTATATTTATGACTTTTTTTTGTTTTTTTAAAGATAACACCAAGAAGGACTCAGATTCAACCCCCGTTAAAGGAGCAACAGACCCTGGTGAGGCTCTTTGAACCATTTGTTTAATCATGTCTGAAGTTATATCTTGATTTATGTGTAGTCAGTTTATTACTTTCCATCACCCAGTTTTTTTGTCTTTCACTGTGTTTTCACTGTGCTCAGAAATGGCATTTGTGTTTTGCCTCAGCTCCTTTGTTCACTTACATTTTCACTTTTATTTTATTGTGACAGATGAGCAAGAAGACGAGTCGATGGAAACAACAGGAAAGGTATAGAAATGTTCTGAAAAGGATAAACGTGAAAAAACTAAAAACAAGCACAAAGCAATCCTGAATGTATATCTACGGTTATATGGGCTGTTGTGTTTTAAAACAGGAGGAGGAAGAAGGCTCTCCAAGTGTGAAGGGTGAACCGGTGAAAGGCTCAGACCTTCACGAGGACAATGTGACTGAGCAAACACACCACATCATTATACCAAGTTATGCTGCGTGGTTTGACTACAACAGGTAAAAACACATTCTATTTTTATGCATTTTAAGTATTTTTCTTTTCATTTAAAATATTTTAAAGATGAGTAGCGTCATTTGTAGTAAAACTAGTACTAGTTAAATTCCTAGTAAGTACTAGTTCCTATGTTCAGGAATAGTTAACAAATGTGTGGAGATGAGTTGTTTACATGTGAATCCTCAATGTTACCCTACAGTGTTCATGCTATTGAGCGCAGAGCTCTGCCAGAGTTTTTCAATGGGAAGAACAAATCCAAAACCCCTGAAATGTGAGTATCTTTCCTAACCTTTGTGTCAAAACCCAAAACATTTTGTATTTTTATATTTTTGCAGGATACAGGTTTTTGCACTGTGACCAATGTCATATGCTGCCAATGTCACATGGATTTAGTAACACCGTAATTACTGTGATAAACACACAGTGGGTTTCATAGTGGGGAATTAACTCTTCCTGTAATATTAGCGGCTTACTTCTGCTGCACCTTCATAAAATTAATACATGTCCACATTAAGAGCACAGGTGGATGATGGGTAAATGACGGATTTCAGGGAAGTGGGTGACGTGTGCACATCTTCAAAGTGTTGTTAGCTTCGCATCACAACAGCAAATAAAAGCATCACTCAATGCAAAAATGAACAAAGCTTCTGAGCCACATGAAGCAACAGGAGAAAAACAACTGGTGGCAAAAGCGGGAAACCAGAATACTGGTTCCCCAGTAGCAATACTGGGAAACCAGTATTTCCCAGAATACTTACAGTTACAAGGAATAGTTACATTCCTTGTACCTGGTTCAGTTACAAGGAATGTGGTGCAGCACAAAAGACTGTTTCATACAAGATTTGCTGTCGTGCCACATCATTCACAAAGAAGGTCATACCAGCAATTTATTTCACCAACTCAAGAGCTTGCAGACCCGGGGGTGCATGTACTGGAAGGACAGTGACTGTGCGTCTGGACTCTGATATTTTAAATGGGTCAAGATTGCAAATGTCAAAAATTTAGGTCAGATTTGGGTGTTGGATCAGAATGATAATAAACTAATAGTTGGGAAAGAGAATACAAATGTTAAGAAGAAGATTTAGGATGGATTCCCATGTTGTAAGATAAAGCCCCAATGTGAAAAGAGCAGGTTCCTCTAGAGGTATGAAAGTCCTGGTGGTTTTCTCATTCTAATTCAATACATA
>JAPTHA010000023.1:10438031-10464354 GCA_029814585.1 Gymnapogon annona | reverse complement strand
AATTTAAAAATAAAACTTTTATTTTGTAATTGAGAAGTCCGCATCTGAGTCCTCTGTCTGAGACTGCACGTTACAAAGGCATTCTGTTTCAGACATATTCTGAAACAGAATGATGCTGAAAAATTAATCCATGCCTTCATCATATCCAGGCTAGATTACTGTAACTCGCTTTTTGCAGGCTGTCCCTAAAAGAACCTGAAGACCCTTCGACTAACACAGAATGCTGGAGCCCATGTACTGATTAGCAGCAGTATCAGAGACCATATTTCTCCCTTCTTGAGAACATCGCGAGCTAGTGGGACCATTTCCACTAGACTCCACTAGTTGTGTTCCACATTTCCTGTTTTATTTTGTCTGGTGTCTTGACTTCCTGTTTCCCCACAGGTGGAGTCTGCGTGATTATCTGTCCCTGACCTGTTTCACGTATTGGAAACCACCTTTCGCTGTGTGGCTTCTCAGAAGGCCTTGTTCTGTGACCACAATTTGCCCACAGAATCTGCCCTAAATTCGCTGTCTTGATCATCTTCTGGATTTTCTCCTTTTCATATTGACTATTGATACCACCTGCCAGTGTTCCAAGCTCTGGAGAATGGGGTTTATTTTATTTCTTTATTTTATTTATTTGTTTATTTAACAGGACAGCACACATTAATAAGCATTTCTGTAAATGTGTCAATTTTAGCATAAAAGCTCATTTTCAACCGTAGTCCCTGGGCCGGATATCCATTAAAATTACAGACATTTTAAAAAGTAAGATTACACCCACTCCTGACGTCACATAACACGTCAGGAGTGTGTGCTAATATTAATAAAAACATTAGCACACAAAGCACGAAACAGAACCAACAATATAAAAAAACAAAAAAAGCACAACATGAGGACAGAAGAAAACATGTAAAACAACACACAGCCTGCATGGGGAGAGCTGTAGGGCTCTAGTATGGACCTGTAGGCTTCTAGTGTGTACAATCAACATTGTACACACTAGAGGCCTACAGGTACATGTAGTTTTGTAGCCAATACATGTACATGTAGCCAGTTTTTAAGTTCAGGTGGAAGGTGCCCTCTGCATTGGCTCTAATCCAGTGACATAAACATGTATGGAGCCCAGTTTAAAAGGAGGAATACAGAAACGGACAAAGAGTTTCGTTGTCTACCTGTAACCTCCCCCTATGGATGGATATTGGAAATGACACCCAGGTTTTTGGGACCATTTCCAATATTAAAGTGATTAACCCTGTCACTATGCATCTTAAGCATAGTGACAGAGTGTGCACTCAAGATCTATGAGAGTGCACACATTATTTCACCTCAATCAAGTGAAACTGGTTAAAGTGCCTTGGTTCCTGCCTCCTGTTGCCCACCTACTGCCCGTATTGTGAACCGGTCTGTACGGTCCCGTCGCAAGGGCCATGGAATCCAGTACCTGGTTGGCTGGAAGGGGGTATGGTCCTGAGGAGCGTTCTTGGGTGCCCTCATGCTTTATCCTGGACCCAGATCTCATCCATCAGTAGCATCAGTCCTCCTGGGCTATCCGGTGCTGGCCTTAGGGGGGGGAGGGGGGGGTACTGTCATGTTTTCTCCCAGATGTTTTTTGTCTTGTCATGCCCGTTTTATTTTGTTGGATTCTCTTTGTTAGATTGACTTCCTCTTTCCCCACTTTCCTGCTTGTGTTATCTGTCCCCACTCTGATGTGTTTAACCTGTGTCTCAATGTCTCCCTTCTCAGTGTTCATTTAAACCCCTGATTTTCAGTCTCTTGTCACCAGTTACTCCGCTTGTGATACTTACCTGCACTTAGCTTATTTGATTGCCTGGATTTTGACCCTTTGCTCAGTGTGTCTTGGAACCCCTTTATCTTCATCTTGCCCCTGTCCATTGTAGCTACATTGGACTGACTATCTGGACCTTAATAACTGCTTCCTTGGAATCGGATTTGCCTCTTCTCTGCCTGCCCCTAATTGGTACCGTCATCTGTCGCTTGATCTTCTCTGGAACATGGACCCTGGATCCATGTTCGACGTATGGTCAATGTTGTTACGTCAATGTTCGACGTAAGTCGGGTTCTTCATTTACCCGACTCACGTATTTGTGGGTCTGAGTGTGACATTTACACTACTTACGTACTGGGGGACATTTACGCTACTTACATACTTGTGGGTCCTCAGTGTGACATTTACGTTACTTACGTACTTGTGGGTGTGAGTCTGACATTTGTGCTACTTACTTACTTCCGGGTGTGAGTATGATGTTTCTCATTCATCCATTGTTTGATGCCCGTGGTGTGCGTTTCATCATTTGACACCCTTTAGTTGCTTGTGTATACACACACACACACACACACACACACTGGTCCAGAAGGTGAGCCACACTAGCTTCCACTGTGGAAAGCAACTGCCATGAGAACACACACACACAGAGTCAAACTTCTTCAGCTGCCAGTATGCAAAGGGTATGGAGAAAATGGAGAACGAGATGAAGTATCATGCTGAGTTTACACGGAGGTGAAGATAATGACAGTACAGCTGAGCCTTATCAGAAGATTGTGCAAGCAAATGAGCATGACATGGAGCAAACCAACTAACAAGCATTGGAATTATTTAATTACGACGAACTCAAAATGAGATAAGGGACATTCAGTCATACAACAGGAAATACAATTAACCCTTAAAGATCCAATCATACACTGGTGCCACCAGTTTAATACCTGCTGATCTATTAATTCCATCAATACATATAAAAAATTGTTTTAAAAATATTTATTCATCTTTTCATGGTCAGATATGGCCCATTTGGACATTCCAATGTTCTACAACATTGATTCACCAGTAAAACCCATGGAGTTTGATTATAAAGTGTCTTGACATAATTTCTGTTATAATTTGTTAAATAAATACAGTTGATTTGATTTGTATCCTAATAACTAAGCCATCGAGATGAGGTATAGTTCTTCTGAAGGCTTTACTCACAAAATGGTAAATGACAAGATAAATAATCAGATTACTCTTTTTCATTCATTGTCTTAACAAATAATGTTAAGACAACAATAGTTATGTAAAAAAATCTTCATGATTAAATATTTTAAGACCATTTTACATTAATATACTGTAAAAAATTTGAGTACATATTTACTTGAGTTCATTCATCGGCTCACCATATCAGACCAAGGAATCTGCTGGAAAATGTCAAGGGCCTGTCCTTGACCTCCACAAGTTTATTAAAAAACTGCATGATCCTACTGATACACAACAGCTAAATTATGGGCAAGCTATAGATTTGTGGTTAAAATTGGTATTTAAATGCCAAAAACTTGGAAAAATGACACTATAGTTTTGTTGTCAAATGACGGTGAAAGGCAGCAGCTGTTGAAGACGCTTCTCTGTGGAACCTGGAGGCACATGCGGATTAGAAATTAATGCAATCTTTTGATTTGAATAGTTTCCATTAAGGACATTGTTTACAAAATGATGATAGAAATCCACAGAAACAATGCTAACCTCAGTCTGAAATATCCAAAGGCATTTCAGACTGATATTTGTTCTTTTTTCATTTTCTACTTTTTCTTTTTTAATTTTTCATTTGGTTCCTTATAAATATCCAGTATACAAAGTTATTTGGAAAAGCTTCTTAAACCTACTCCTGGTGTGAAGTCAATAGTGTCCCTCCTGGTTCAGATGTTATAGCCCAATCATGTCGAATACTATGGAACACAACAGCCTGGATTTGCTGTGTGTTAAATGAACATTTCACACACTTTTGAAATGTATACATTTCAAAATTGAAAGAGCAGCAACTCTGAAATGACACATCTGGTTTGGAGTCACTGCTGTGGTTCATCCACTTGTTTTTAAGTTTTATTTTTATTCATCCATTCATCCCCTAGTGGTGGTAAACCATGGACAGAAACACAGCCGCCATTCTGCTCCCCTTCCAACCACCACCGAACATTCACATGTGTGAGCATTGTGGGCACTGGAGGTGGGTTAAGTGTCTTGCCCAAGAATAGCAGGATTCAAACAGGATTCAAGCAGGATTCAAACCCTTTGGTTTTTGGATGATTCGCTCTAACTCCTGAGCACAGGAAGAACACAGGACAGGATCATCCTTTGTTCTTCCACATGGACCATCTTCTTGATCTGGCAGTCCTCTGCCAGATCTGATCCAGTCCTGTCAGCTCTGCTATTTATTTGTCGGGCTCTTGGAGTAGACCCAGTTTCCTCAATGCCTCCTTTCGATCAGTGCCCATCCCTGGAACCACCATCACCATATGTCCCACAGAGTTGGAAGGTTTTGGGGGGACAGGTCTGGTGCTGTCCACAGTGGCGCAGCATTCCAGAACTGATGTCTTCAGTCTGTTAACGTGTGCAGCATGTTGTTCATGTCTGACATCATGATGGTGAAAGCTGGCGCTGCTTTGCAGAGGCCTGGTCTTGAGCTGTGTGGACCCTTGACAATGACAAAAAGATGGACTCCTGGAGGGACTGATGTTAAATGTAGCTTTGACATGTTTGTTAGCTGCTGGCTTGTGTGATTTTGGGGGTGACTCGGGGGCGACTTGTGCCTCTTTGACAAGGCCCAGCTTCTGCAAAGCTTCCTGTCGAATGACCTCTGCATCTGTGACACGCCTTACTGTGAAAGAACAATGTGAACTTATGCCATGTTGTGGTAGAACAGGAACCCATTTGGGTTTGGGGAGCACTACTGGAGGACCTGTCTTGGGCTTGAAAGCCTCTGAGTGGGATCTGGACAGGTTTGGTTGAGGTTCCTCCATTATGGCATTGATGCTATGATCAACTGTGTGACATAAAAGAGTGTTCTTGGTGGATGCACTCCTCCGCAGATGCACAAGTGCATCATAGGATAGAGGTCCCCTGGGCCTCTCAGCTGCTCCAATGTACTGGTCCCTTGGTGTCATGGGAGGAGGTCTCACAAGAACACCAGCTGTTGCAGCCCAGGGGGTTCTGAGGTTCTTGTGTGGAGGGAGGTCCGATTTAGCTGGGACCGCACCAGACGGGGAGCTGTTGGCTACAACACAAGGTGTTGGAACAAGGTAGCTGTGTGGAGGTTTGGTGGTGTTGTTTTTCTTTGGAGGTTCCGTAGGGGCATCTTTCAGTGAGCCTGAAAGACACACGGCTTCATTACTGACACATTTGACACATTTTGACACTGCTGTCAAAATGTGTCAGCAGTGACACATTTTGGAACAGATATAGGAACTGTATCTGTTCCTGTATCTGCAGGAACAGATACAGTTTGTATCTGTTCCTGCAGATGAACTCACTGTTGAGGGTGCTTCTCCTCATGGAATCTGTCAGATCAGGTTCATCATTGGACAGTCCACTGTCCTCTTCAGTCTCCAAAGATTCAATGGTCTCCTCCAAAAACATGAGACAAGCCCTCTCTTCAGCAGAAAGGTGCTCCAGACTATCATCACTCTGTCAAACACAAGCAGACCTTTGGACGTGGTCCTTCTGACAGCACACATTAGTTGAGTATGGTTCTTTGAAGATGACACTAAACTATTCAACTATTATCTCTTCTGCTCTAAAGTATTACATAATAACCTTCATTAAATGAGATGTTCCCACTTGAGAGACTAATGTCAATACTTACAAAGCCAGAATGGGCACTGACGACGCTGTCACAGCTCCCAGCACTGTCCATGCCAGTCACTGTGTCCAGTCCAATGCCACCAGGCCAGGTATTGCTCTTGGGCATCTTAATGCCCTCAGATTATGTCTTACTCTACAAGAAAAAGGCGATGTATGGTGGTGGGCTTTAAATGCATCATAACAATCAGAGATAACAATGGCATTTTAAAACATTTTAGTTTTACTTTCCTTACACAATTACATTCACAACCCACAATGACAGAAAAAACACAAACAAAAACCCACAAAAACAAACACAGTGAAGGGCACAAGTCCCATATGCCCCAGTATGTTGATCGATGACTTGACATTTGACTGCTAACCACATCTTATTTGGAAAGGGGACACCGTCTAATTTTAAATTTCTCTCAAAGTATTTCCTAGTGTTTGTCAACAGAATTTCTGTTACTTATTTCTGTTAAATGCCAATTTAAGGACTAAATATGTCAATCTTCTCAATTTAATCACATGTCTCCTTGAATTTTTGGTTATTTTATTTAAACTGAAGTCAGTTTTCTAGATTGTTCATTTAGTTTTCATCTGCCTCTGCCATTTTTTTTGTTGTTTCAAAAGAAAGCATCTGCCAGCTGGCAAATGTTTTTTGTTACCTAATGAGTAGCGTGGATTCAGGCTTACATTAATTAAGCCTGAATTAAACAAAATTGTCCAGGTTCGGTACACGGGAGATGAGTCCTACAGCAATCAAGCTCAGTCAGAGAGAACAGAGTCGAAAAAAACATTCAAGGGTTGAAACACAGGAGAGGTCCAAATCCAGTCAAAAACCAAGAAATCAAATACAAAATGCTGGAGACAAGGAACATACACAAGACACAAGACCCTCTGACAAAGGACATCAGAACACAAAGATGTAAACAGAGAGCATAGGACCACACAGGGTTAAATACACAGAGAACACTACAACTTATGTGTTCTCTACATAAGTAGAGAACACAAGGAAACACAGGGTGAAATACACACAACATAAGAACACAGACAGCACAAGAACCCACAGGGCTAAATATCCTGAGGACATAAGAACACACAAGGTACAAGCGACAATGGTGAACAGTCTGCAAACAAAGGAAAACACAACAGTAACACAGAACAAGAACTACAAAATAAAACAGGAAATGAACATGAACCCTTACATAATGAGTAAATCCCCCAAATAAATATACAAAAAGTGAATTGTAATGAAAAGTCCATAATGGAAATGATGCATCCTTGTGTTTTCTGTGGTACAAATATGCCTAGGTCTGCCCCAGCAGCCCGTTCTTATGTTGACTTTACTAATGACCGGTAGTGAGTGACAGGGTGTGTTTCTGTCTTACTCCATGTGACTCGGATTACAGGCCACATGCCACTCTTAATCTGCCTGAACCAGATCAGTTTCAGTAGGGAGCGTGTACAATATATGGTAGGATATACAATATCCTGTTTGCCCATACTGTTTTACGTTAGTAATACTATGAAACACAAATAGTGGATAACAACATGAGTCATCCAGGATTAGGTACTGGCTATTTCTTGGGAATGCGTTGTAGATTTGCTTCACATAGGTTTTAACTGTAAAAATAAATAAGATTATACATTACATTGTATGCTCTGCATTTTCTCACAGCAGGAGTATGAAAACTAAGCTGAAACTGTGACACAATAGAACCTCTGTCTGATTCTAGTGGAAAGAAATGTCCTCTGGGATATGTTTCAACACCTGAGAGGGATTGGTCTGAAGCCGAAGCACATCATCACATGTAAATACAGCCAATGCTGTTTGAAGACTCAACATCATATACATTTACCTCATCTGATGCAATCATCCCTAAAGTTCAGTGAATATACGGCACTCAATAATAAAATGATTAACCTCTTAGCACAGTAGAAATTGTGAGAGAAACCAGCATGAAAGTATAGATCTGAATGAAGGTGATAAGTTAATTAAGGCAATAACTGAATGAGGGACATAATAAGTGCCCTGTGGGATTCATTAGAATAAGACTTTCTGTCCCAACAATAGAGTTTCACTTCTGTTTTCATTGCAGCAATAAAACCAAGATTTTATTATCCTAAACACATAAGGGTTATGTAACTGGCTCAAATTGTCACTACTAAGTTTTCCACTGTATTTTGACCTTGATCCTTCAACCTTCTTTATTGTGTGCTAATTCTGTGCTAACCATTATTATTATTTATTACTATTATTATAGTAATAAATTACCTGGCACAGTCTGTAAATTATACCACATATTACAAATACTACAATTACTATGCTACTATTACACAGATTTATCTTTGTTTGAACTATTTAATAAAGGCAATTAATCACATACTCCATGCGAATGGAATCAAAGCTAACACTCCAAACAAACAAGACATTAACAAAATATAAAAATCTGAGTCAAAGTCAAAATACATGTGAAACTAAACTCTACTAATGTACAGACGTTGCACAGAGCAGATTAACGCGTATATAAAGTGTCAGAGTTGGAGTAGACTACATACCGGTCGCACGTTAACGCAGTCCTCTTTCGTGTTCTTCTGAAAGTCTTGACTCACACTCATTGCCCAACTCCACACAGTTGATTGACAAACGGAGCTGCAGCGCCACCTCATGGGAGACAGCAGATTACAATTAAACAAAATTAATAAATATCAACAAGAAATGTTGATATTTATTATTTATTTTTTTGCATAGGTTTTCCCGGTATTTTGGTGCAGTCCTGTGGTAACAGGAACAGGAACAGGTACATTGTATGCAATGTAAAAAATTGCATACAAATTCAAATATGGCTTTCAAGGATGGCTTGCGTCTTTCTAAAATCAATTGTGAGCAGAATTGATTTGCAGCATCGAAATGATGATGTTTCAGATGACACCCCTGGATAGGACACTGTATCCAGTGTCCATACAGTATCGGTATCGTTACGTCGAGGGGGGATTCTGACTTAGAGGCGTTCAGTCATAATCCCACAGATGGTAGCTTCGCACCATTGGAGCAGTGACGTTTGAGCCAGTTACATTATAATTGTATCAGCAAGAAATGAAGAAAATGAGAGCTCAACCAATGTAGTTCAGCTTTATACCTGAGCTGCTTGTAGGACTTATGACGTCAGAGGTCAACATATGTCTCAATGGGACTCATGCCCTTCACTTATGTCTGTTGTTTTTTTTACCTGTTATTTTCCCTGTGTTGTGCTGTGTGTGTCTGTTGTCTCTCATCCTGTCATTGTGGGTAGTGACGTCTTGTAGTGTTTGAATGTAACTTGTGTGATGAAAAATCAAAATAAAACTTTTTTAAAAAGACAAAAATGGATGATGGATGAAGTAGAAAATAAATCATTTTGCACAGATTTGCAATATTTATCCTGTAGCATATTATTTCATATAGGAAATAATATGCTACATATGATGAAGCACAGATGAAGATGAACCATCTGCTGAGGTTCTCTTTGTGAGTGACCAGGATGGATAGAATCAGGAACGAGTAGACCAGAGGGACAGCACATGCTAAAGTCAGAGAGGCCAGGCTCAGATGGTTTGGACATTGTCCAGAGGAGAGATAATGAATATATTGGTAGAATGATGGTGGGTTTTAAAGTTCCTAGAGGACTCCTCCTCCAGGCACCTCCTATGTTTATGGACGTAGTTGGTGTGAGAGTAGAGGATACAGAAGACAGGTTTTAAATGGAAGCAAGTGATTCACTGTGGCAACCCCTAAAGCACAGGTGTCAAAGTCATGTCATGGAGGGCCAAGACCCTGCAGGTTTTCTTTCCAACCAGTCTCTCCAGCAGGTGATTTTGAGGGAAGGAGCTCAAGCTGACACCCCTGCCCTAAAGGGAAAAGCCAAAAGGAAAAGAAGATTAGACCTGCTGTTTGCTGGAGATGCATACTCTCCTCTGACAACCTGGTCCGCCTGCAGACTGCTCCAACTTGTGAACAGGGCTGAGGCAGAGGACACACTCAGGGGCTGCTTTGCCACCACAGACTGGAGGGTGCTGGTGAGGACCTGCAAGTCCACTGCAACAAGCGTCAGGGTGCTTCACGGACTATCTCAACTTCTGTGTGGTGGTGCCTGTCAGATTTGTAAAGTGCTTTCCAAATAACAAACCGTGTATTATGTCTGACATAAAGAAAGTATGTCAGACATACTTTCTGTCTGACATAAAGTATGTCAGACAGGTAAGAGATGTTACATCTCTTACCTAAAGATGTAACATCATCTTTAGGTAAGAGATGATGTTACAGAAGGAGGTGAAAGTGTGCCTGAAGGAGGCCAGGGAAGCTGGAGAAGAAGCTGGGGTCTGGAATAGTATGAAAACCATTACAGGTTATGGATCCCCATAGAGCTGAGGAGGTGATCCTTTTTTTCAAGCTGTTCATGTCCCTCCCGAGCACCTGCTCGCCCCACAGAACCTCTTCGTGACACCCTTCTCAATGTGTCTCTCACTCACTCTCCCAAGCTTTTGCCACTCTCACTGTACTCCCTCCCTCCATCCTAACGAACCACGTGACATCACACCTGCAGTGTCTCCACCCAAGCAAGGCTGCAAGTCCTTGTCTGCCCTGAGACCCTTGGGCAGACCTGCTGAAGGGCAGACTCCCTTCAGCAGGTCTACAACCTGAGGCTGCAGCTCGGGAGGTTGTGATAAACGACTTCCATTGTTCCAGCCCCCCAAGACAAGTGGCCCACAGCATCCTATCCTATATCCTGGGACCTCCAGAGAATTATCGGCGAAGCTTGAAGTTGATCCTCACATTGAAGTAAATTCAACAAATTTTAGGATGGAAGCAGGGAAAGGATGGAGAAACATTGGTAGTAACGATGTGATTGTATCAGTGTGACATTGTGTACAAACATATTCAGTGTTTTATCCCTTTTGAAAGTTGATTTAGAGACTTCTGACTTCACTTCTCTGAAGTCACTATCATCAATACTCACCTGTACATGAGGACAACATTTTAAAAAGAGTGACAGGTCTTCAACCATGTCTGAACAGGTAAAAAATGTAAAAATATGTCATGTTATATTCCAGTAAATGCATACAAATGTTTTTTGCAAGTTGTGGTGCAGCACACCAGTCTGAGTTACCTTGTTCATTGTGTTTGTAGATATTATTGTACATGAAGTGATTTTTAATGTTATTACCTGATGGAATGATGAGTCTAGTCAGCATAATTCTGGGGATTTTTTCCATTTCATTTTGATATGCATTATGAAGTTTCTGTGTTTTCAAGCAACACTTTTCCCCTTCATGTTTGCATTTTACAGACTCTTACGTCATCCAGTAGTGACCACAAAGACAGATTCTTCAAGAAAAGTGTGCCACTGCAGCCTTCTTTTCATATAGATAAATAATTATCCAAAATAATCCAATCCATTATAGACTATCTCTATAATGTAACTAAACTACTATTTGACCTACCTACTGTGCACTATAAACTTGTAAACTTTTATGTGATTTATTTTCGGTCCTTGACTCACTTAAATAACCTACTAATAAGCAATTAATATTAAAATAATACTGAAAATGAATCTAGACAAAATAAAAAAACATAACAATGTAGTGTGTCAAACTTTTGAGCTTGTTAATGAAAGGAAAATAAAATGACCATTCATATTTGTTTTGGATTTGGTCACATCTTGAAGAATTTGAGAGGGACGTCAATGTGAAGAAGATGAAGTATTTTTTTAATGGACGGTCAAAGTTCAGAATTTAAAGTGCAATTCTGAACTTTAAATTCAGAATTTAAAGTTCTGAATTTAAAGAACTTAAAATTCAGAACTTTTAAGTTCTTTAAACTTAAAAGTTCTGAATATAGTACAGTAAAACATGATCAAATTCATCATCAGTATGAAGATCGTGAGAAGATTTCATGAACTTTCAGCTGAAGGACTTTTTTTTTATGGAAGGTCGGTGTAATATCGAGTGCCATATGTGAGTGTTGGGGATTATTTCAAAAAATTATTTCTCCAGAATACTACACTAAAACATGGTCAAAATTATATCAGTGATAGAGGAGGTTAATATGAAGAAGAAATTATTTGGTATAAGCTATTCAAAAAAAGTTACAGCGGAATGCCAAATTTAATTTCTTTGCATCTTTGATAAGATTTCTGTCAAGTACCGAAGGAAACTATCGCCAAAGGGTTTGTGTCTGTCATGTATCTACCTTTCCCACTTCCATTAAGTCTAATAATATTGACATAATAGACAAAAGAAAAAAAATGTAGTGTTACAATTTAGTGCTTGCTAATGAAGCACATTATACTGCATTATACTAAATTATATTTTTTTCATGATAGCTGAAAAGCAAAATTAAATGACTATCCAATAAAAAATTATCTAAAATATATTATTTTGTTTAACTTGTTCACATGTTGAACAATTTCAGGGAGGCTGTCCGATACTTTTATGCAATAATCCTCTTTTAATAATATTTCGACCTCATTTTCAGTTCTCCTGAATTGCAATAAACATAAAATAACTGTTAACAACAGTTAACAGTCCAAACCGAGTATGTACATGGATTACATACTGTATATGTCATCAATGTAGCCCAAAGAAGTCACTGTAGTTTCAGTAATAATGAAAACTGTAATGTCAATTGAATCTATGGGCATGTGGCATTATATCCTATCACTATCCTGTGAGGTTCTGTTTGACAAAGTGAAGTGAGTAACCACTTTATTACATTAGGTCAAAGTTCAAAATAGCATGTATGTGCATGTACATGTATGATCCAAAAATAGCATGTACAAGCGCTTGCTTGTACATGTGCTATTGAGTTAGGTTGTTTTATTTTGAAGAGGTTATAATCCCACCATTCTGGATTTTCTGAGGTCTACATTTTCATTCTCTGCTCAGTCCTTCCGTTTCCTCCATCAAAGACGTGAAGTCTTTGTTACCATGTTTACACTAAACTGCGGCTCCTAAAAGTTAAGGAAAGGCCAAATAAAAGAGGAAGAAATTGTCTTATTTATTGATTTGACAGCCAACAGAGACAGAGGTCTCAGATACCGTATATGGAAAAAGTCAGCAACTGAACCAAATGTTTTCAAGTAGCCACGGCGGCCGTGGCTCAGGTGGTAGAGCGGGTCGTCTGAAGGGTTGGCGGTTCGATTCCCGCTCTCCCCTGATCATGGGCCGTTCACTTCACCCACCTTGCCCATGATGACCCTGCGATGAACTGGCGACTTGTCCAGGGTTCCCCCCCCCCCGCCTTCGCCCTATGTGGCTGGGATAGGCTCCAGCAACCCCCGTGACCCTGCAAAGGATTCAGCGGCTTGGAGAATGAATGAATGAAAAAGAATTCATTAAAAGAATAAATAATGTCCAGTTACAACATAATTTAAATTTTTTTTTCTATCCACAATATCTGTTCTTAGATATTGGGTCCAAAAAATCCAGTGCCGTAAAAGTAAATGACAATATAATGAATAAACATTCATATTATTCTCGATTAATGATTATAATTAAAAAAGAACATGACATTTTGCCATGTGGCCTTGCATTACTTATTCTCCATGACAATTACAACTTCACCTTCTTAAAGCACTTATGAATGAAAGCTAAAAGTTTATGGTATATACAATTGTGAAACAGTGAAACCCTTGAAGAATGATTAAGAATATTACATTTACATTAAAACTTTGTGGTGGATGAAGACAAAATTTATGCTGTTGTTCATGTCCAAACCGAGTACACCAATAATGGTGTTGAAAATAGAGCATTTGCTTATTCAAACCCAGCGCCACAGGACTGTGGCAGCAGGCCATTAATGTCTGAAAGATTTAAATCATCCAGCACAGGCTCCATGAAGTCACAGAGGAAGTTGGGGTTGTTGAGATACATATGTAAGTCCTCCACAGGATTATCAACACCTCCAGACACCATGGGGTCAGGACACGGGTCTAGAGGCAAGTCCACCACACGGGCACCGATGCTTTGTTCTGAAGCACAAAAGACACAAGACAAATAGAATGAGCATGCCTGGGAATGGGTACAGTGTGGACATTTTACTGCACTTCAGGCACATTTATTTACAATATGTGTACCATTCAAAGAAACATAAATTACATGAAAACCAAAGAGTATAAAACATTAAACAAAAGGACAGTGTGGAAAAGAAGAAAGGAAGCAATTCAAACAAGAATAGCAATTAAATCAATCAAAAGAGTTCAAAGGTAATCCTCAATTTCCACATATCTGGAAGCTTTGAATCTTCCAGATATGTGGAACTGAAAAACTCAAAGCTGCATTTCCCTGCTCGGTTCTGACTTTGGGGTCAAAGGTCAAACCTGAGTGCTCTGGATGGTGACTGAAACATCCACAGACCCAACTGGTGTGATGGGCTGGACTTTTTTGGTTCTGGTGAGGACTTGCGCGGCAGTATTTTGGATCAGCTGTAACTTGTTTGATGGAGTCCGACATGTAAAGACATAAATCTAAGGGACCAAAATCAATCAGATGTGAGTTTGAAGGTTCAAGTCAAGTCCAACCTGGGTTCTGTCCAGAGCTGGTTTTAGTTGCTATAACTGGAGCTTGGTGTGGATTTTGGATGGCTCATCTTTTGGTCCTCTGTCTTGTTCATGTTCAGCTGAAAGACACTGTGGTCCATCCATCCATTTGAACACACAGGTTCTATGAAAAAACTTTTTACTAACTAATTTTTTCTGTTGTGTCAATTAAATGATGCCAAATCTTGTTCTTCAATTCACTTGGCTGACCCTAAACAATTCAGTTACAAACATAGAAACATTGAAAAATATATATTTGAGTAACATATTTTAAAACTTCTGCCCATTTTTTCATTAATGAGTTAATCAAACATCTTTGTGCTGAGATGGTGTTTAAATTAATCAGCAGTTAAATCTATTCATTGCCTGACTGTTAATTTAATGAAACTAGAATACAGGTACAAATGATTCACCAAAGGTACTTCATTACCTTTGGTAAAAGCTCAGAAACCAAAGCCACAAACCACCTTCATCATCACTGGTGATGATGATGATTTCTTTCAGCTTTTTTCCTTTCGGAGTCGCCACAGTGAATCCAATTTGCAAATTTGATTTCGCAGGAGTTTTGTTTTTTACGTCACATGCCCTTCCTGACAAAACCCACTGGATGCTCATGCCAGGAATCGAACCTGGGTTCCCTATGCACCAGCCCGGTGCCTTACCACCTGAGTTATCCAGCCGGGACCTTCATCATCACTGTCAGAAGATAAATCAAGCATAGTGCAGATTGGGAAGAGAATGAATGCCCCCAGATCAAGATGCCAACATGCAGTAGAAGACACAAGTACAACTACAGAAGTACAAATACAGTGTTAGTCTGAAGTTGAAGCTGAAGTAGAGCTGGCACCAACTACAGACTTTTCCTCATTAGTTTAATAAATAACATGGCTTCAGCAGGGGCAGTGATCCCTGATGGGGGCGGGGGCAGGTCAGGGAGAGCCATGACTCACCGGCTGCCTCTCCACATGGGCCACTGATTGGCTCCAGGCCTTCACCCCATGCCACATCAGACATGGGTGACTTAACCTCCTCTGTGTTCCTAAATGACCAACACAAAGAGCTATTACAAGCATTCATCAGCTGTTAGGTCCATCAAGACATGTTGGAGACACAGCAGGTGGGCATGTGTAATCTAAATCAAATCTAAAATCTAAATCTCTAATCAAAAGCACACTTGTTCAAAGTGGAAAGTGAAGAATAAACTTACTCTTTTGAAACAAACATCCACTTGGTTTTGAAGTATTTGAAGTAAGGACTGTCCTCTGAAAGACAGAGTTCAAAGGTCACATTTACTGATAAAACACACGCACAAACATCCAGTTCTCTGTGAAGGCCAGCTCAGTTACAAGTACACCACGTTGGTTCAGCCCTTAACACCCCTTAACACCCAAACACTTAGGAGGTCAGCATATGGGACTCATTTTGTTTTTTCTTTTCGTCTGATGCTGTCATTTTGGGTTCTGGATGTCATCTTGTCACTGTAAATGTAACTAACATTATCTAATGAAAAATCTAAATAAAAAACACGTATTTGTTCTAAAATGTCTGACTCATTTGACACACACACAATCGTAGTGTTTTTATAACATCGTCAGACTTTTGGAAATGCTGTGTTTTTGTCAATATTGTCAATGCAACATGTATAAAGACATCAACCTGGAGAAGTGCATTGTGTGTGCAGTGTGTTTTGAGGTATTTGTCAGGTTTGGACATAGCATAAACGCCGACACTCTGACCGTGTCAATACATTCACAAACTACAGATGTGTAGTTTGAACAAAGCAGAGCTAAACTTTAACAAACAGGAAATGACACATTCTGTAAGTGGCTGATTGAGAAGGTATGGAAGTGCAGAGCTGCCATGGAGGTAAAAAAAAAAAAGTTGTTTGAACGAGAAGACGAACTCGTTCGAACAAGTTTACAGGAGACCTCCCATGATGTGTCAGTGCTGGTTAGTTGGGCTATGACTTCTATTTACATCCTGTTTGGAGCACCAGCGCACAGGCAGGAGACTGGAGCAGATGGAATGACTGATGGAAGAACCATGTGTGTGTGTCTATAGACAAAACTGCTCTTCTCGTTCGGACGAGTTGCCGTTCTCGTTCAGACTAGTTGCTATTCTCGGTCTTCATTTCTCCGTTTCAATTTTCCTTTCGCAGTTTGCTGATGTTGTGTGTGTCTATAGGTTCTTCCATCCGTCATTCCACCTGCTCCAGTGGTGGAATGACGGAGGGTCTACGTATGTTCCAAACGGGATGTCATAAAGTCAGAACTACCCCAAATAACCAGCACCGTTCTTCTCGTTCGAACGAGGTTTTTTTTTTAGCTCTGGCTTCTTTTTTTTTCTGCTGGGATTTTCTTTCCATTTTTCTTTGCAGACACAACCCCTTTGTCTTTAAATGAGGCTGATTGTCTCATACCCCACATTCACTGGGGTTGAGCAGAGCAGGCATTGCTGAGCAGAGAACCACACAAACTTTTGTATCATTGAAAATAATTCCATCAAGGTGGGTTTGGTTCATGTGATAGTTAACCATGAACTATTTTAAAGTTCATGGTTAATATATAAATATAATTGTAATTATGAGCAATATGTTTAAAAGAAATGTGCACACTGTTAATTTGAGTTTCATGGTGCCTAATACCTTCATGCTGCCTTATTGATACCAAGGGCACACGTGTTGCTTTTGTTCAAATCATTGAGTTGTGTTGAATGTTGTGGGTATCCTCACCTCCACTCTTCTCTGTGTAGTACTTCCCAAAAGCCTCATCTTTGGAGATGTTGGGATACAGGTAGAGCAGCGGGTTCTCTGGAACGTTGTCGGTCTCAAAAATCTGGTAGTTCCTGATGATTTCATGGAAGGGGACCTGAATGAGGTCCACTTTGGTGAAAGGCTGCACTGTCTTCACCTCAGGTTCACCTATAATACAACTCAGTCACACACACACTTCAACATGTGTGACATGTGCTTCATGAAGATAATGAAAGCATCTCACCTGTTGAGGTGGTGTCCACCCAGGAGAAGGTGATGCCTCCAATAACACTTTCACTGAAGCGTAACAGGAACGTTCCTCTCTGTTTCTTCTTCAGGAGGGTCTTCTCTTTGCCTTTGGTCACAAATCCCATGATGAGGCTACAACACAAATCAAAGGTGTTGGGAAACAGCTGTTAAGTAGAACGTGAGTTTGTTGAATATGGACTCAGAGTGGCGTATACCCGTCCCTCCACAGGTCTTCCAGGTATGTCTTTACCATCACCACAATGCCATCAAACCACACCCAGAAAGTGACTGGGTTGTTTTCCTGTCAAAAGAGGATGCAAAGGGTCATAAACCATGACCAAAGCAGACTGCACACAGTGTTTATGTCAATGAAAGCCAGTGGACTTACTTTGCTGAATTTGGACCAGGCTACTTTAAAGGTGTTGTAGTTTTCCTGTTTACCTGGCAGGTAAAAAAAACGCATCTGTGACACTTTGTCCACAGATGATGAACAGAATTCAATAGTGGAGGTAAAGTGACAATCAGTGTAAAGCAGTCCTTCTCAAATAGTGTGTGTGTATGGGAGGGTGGGGATTTTAGGGAAGCTCTCATTGTCAGAGTGTGTGCAGGGAGTATTAGCTCTATGATGCCATCAAACCATCATAGAGCTAATACTCCCTGCTTTTTTCATATGTATGATGAAAAAAGTCTTAACTTTTTTCATCATACATATGAAAAAAGCATCAAAACAAAGAACCATGACATGATACCAAAAAGCCGGTGTCCAATCATGTCCAGCTGATCCTTATTCAACCCAAGTTTGGATGTAGAAAGAAACTGCCAGCTCAGCATTTCTCCAAACTGAAGCCACGTTGCTGTCGGAGACCCAGCAAAGAACTTGATGTCCTGTAGAAATGTGCACAGTCAGTCTAACTGTACATGATCACACAGACCTACACATCATTAAAGTTTATGGTTCCCATGTTTTTTTTTTAACTTTATTGTCATTCTTAAATTGACATTATCATTGACAAAACACAAACTTTGTCCTGAGACTGGGCTTTGCACAATATTTTACAATTAAAATGTGAAAACAGAGAAAACGTGAAACAAAAATTTGAGTCTTCAGTTGTAGCTGTGCTCTCAACTGTTCCATGATGAAAACGTGTCTGAGCTTTTGTGTCCACTGTGTGACTGTGGCGTGGCGCAGGTTTTAACCAGCAGATTGTTATCATTTTCCTTGCCGTCATTAACATAATGTAAATCAGAAGTAAAAACTTCTGATTTTGGAAAAGATTGTCTGGGAAAATGTCTAATAAAAATGTTAAAGGATCTAAACAAAGACTAACTTTTAGAATACTTTCCAAAATACCCTTGATGTCCCTCCAGAAGTTGATGGTTCCCATGTTTTGATCTTACTTTGTATGTTTCATTTAAAATTAAGCAGGAATGGGTTGAGTTGTGTTTGGAGAAGTTTCCACAGGTGCATCGCCTGTACATTTATATTCGACTCCAGACTCAGCAAAACACATTGTTCACAATCAAAGGATTGTCTTCATTCTCTGGTCCATGCATTCGTCTAGTTATTGATGTAGAACCTCATTCATTCATGCGCTCAACAGTATCTATGGACTATGACTGCAGTCCCCAACCCCCGGGCCGTGGACCGGTACTGGGCCATACAGAAAGAATACATCACTTACATTATTTGTGTTTTACTTATTGTGGTAGGATGTTTTATTGTTTTAAACTAGCACATTCATGTGTCTACATGTGACCATGTAGGTAACACATGGTCACATGTGTTACCTACATCCACTACCTTTTTCAAATTGCTGTTCTACCCACTCACACATAATACATAGGCACTAAATTGAAATACCCAAACTATTTAACCCAAAGTCTTTGAAGTTTCTTTGGTAAAAGAAAGGGCCATTATTGGTGTGATGTTACTACTAATAAAGTTACATACACATTAGATTCACTCTTATATATTTACTAAATAGCAGTTTTTATGTTGGTCTTATTATTTTAATTGGTTGTTTTCGTCCACCACAACCTAAAGGCCGCTCTCATGAAAATATGAGAAAAAACCGGTCCATGATGGGTGGGGTCTGCTGGACTATGACATGCAGTGATGTGGTGAATGACCTTTGTATCCTGACTGAGCATATTGAACCAGAGGACAGAGGCCCAGGCGCTCTGCTGTTGGCTGGAGTTGGAGATGATGACCACAGGAAGGGACGACGCCTGAGTTGAACACCAGAAAGGGAGAGGGGACATTAGGAGCTGAACATCATGATGCTCATGCGCATATAAGATGACATATAAAGGCAAACTCTACCAGCATATTCACTGACATCCCTTTGAGTTCAAAGACAGTGTCAAAGTAGAGGATGTGCAGCTCCTCGGTGACGCTCAGAGAGATCTACTCAACACACAAACACGCATGCGCATCATTACACATTAAATCATGGGAGTCAAACTCATTTTAGTTCAGAGGCCAAATTCTGTCACATCTAGTGTGAAGTGGGAGGGCCAATAACAGAATTACACATCAATAATGTCAACTCCAAACTGTCCTTATATGATGAACATGTCAACAAATTGTTGTTTACAAGAATGTGAATAACATTAACCTCAAACCTCTGAAGAAACGTTCTAAGTTTAATTCTAAAATTATAAATCAGTTGATAATTTCTACATGTACATTACAACAACTAATTTTAAAAATATGATGCTCCAGCTTATAATTTATACACATATATCAAAATAACTAATTCAAACAATATTATACCTCAGTTGCTAATTTATACATGTACATTACAATTTACAGATCACAAGTGGATCTACTAATACACAAAACATTTAGCAACAAGTAGAATATTAATAAAACTACACTTCTCTTCAGACATTTCAGATTGCTTATATTTGTTCAGGTTATTTGTGTGTTCTGTGAAACTTTGTTTTAGTTGGATCTATATTTATTATAATAATATTTTTTCCAGTCTGTTCATGGAACCTGAATATTATTGAAGATATTTACAAGACGAGGACTATAGGTCCAAGACTAGGTGTAACTTTTGCATTTCACAAATTCATCCCACAGGCCAAATGCAGCTTTAGCAGGCCACATTTGGCCCCGAGGCTACATGTTTGACACCCCTTCACTACATTATGACTCTTGAATGACTGTGTTTAAGTGTCCACTCACATCACTGACACCTTTTCCACCACCTCCACACTTCTGCTCTTTCAGAGTCTACAATCACAAACACACAATAAGTCCAACACAATGGTTTAACGTAGATGTAGATCATAAATCCAGTCATATGACATCTTATTGTGTTCCTAACCAGGTGTCTGAAGTCTGCCACCATGCCTCCACTCTGGCTCTCTGCCATGTTTAAAGCCTTGCTCTGAGTCCCCAGGACATTGAAACGACGGTATCTAAATAGGTTTCACAAGACCACACAACCTCTTTGACAGTTTACTTTTCCGAAATATACCACTTGAAGTAAGAGAAATCGTACTTACCCCTTAATCTGAGGCGCCTCCCTGATTTAAAAACAAAACAAAACAAGGTGTATCTTCATGTGCATGGATGTCAATCACAACAACAAAGACATCTTACCTGTCCATGGATACATTCACTTTCATGGAGTGATTCAACTCAGGAAACTTGACCAGAAGTCTGAAAACATGGCAGAAGTGTCAGTGGGTCAATGGAACAGATGTTGTGTTCTCTGTAGGTTATGATGCACTGCACTTTTTCTAACTATTGAACGTTAGAATCAAAACGTGTAAAAAGTGTCCTTCAAGCATCCTTACAAACCTGTGGCGACACCGACCCTTTTTTTTTTATATATATTTGATTTTCTGTTAGAAAATAATAGTTACTTTCATATGCTAGAAGACAACATTCACATCCCACAATGACAGGATCAGAGACGACAAAAAAAAAATTTAAAAAAATCAGAAAAACACACACAATACATAACAGGCACAATGATAAAAAAAAACAAAACACATAAATAAGTGACCTTCATTCTTTCATCTGACCTTCTAAGTCCTATAAGCCCTGCCCAGGTATAAGCTGCACCAATGGTAACTGGTTACTGACCTGGTCTTGACAGAGAATTGAATGTTTGTGCGGAGCACCAGGGGTCCTTTCCCCTGTGGCATGGACGGCTGACTCTCCACCACAAACGAGCTTTAAGACACATGGACCATGAATGGTTCATCAAGAAAAAACACAGAGAAGCTGGTGTGTGTGGGTTAATGCTAGTGTGTGTGTGTCTATGTGTCTGTTTGTGTGACAGACCTCTTTAGCAGGTTCTTCAACAGACTGTCTGCTCTCCTCTGCAGGCCTGGTTTTTGTGCCTTCACTGGATCATGTTCATATGACACTTTTCCCACCAGTTCCTCCAGTTTACTGAGAAACTCACGTACCTGGAACAGACACACTGCCACACAGGTGAACCTACCAAACAAGCAAAAGAAAGCAAACCATTCATCGGCTGTGATCATCAGGTTTCTCACAGGTGAGGGTTGCAGACAAGTGCATTCATATATTATATTTATCATTCTGGTAGGTTTCTCCTGATTTCCATCTTGTTCAGAGTTGAACATACCACTTCTCCAGCTGATCCAAGCAAACATTGTCTGGAGCACCGATGCAGGACTTCTGCTGCCTCCTCTGCCACTCCACCAGCTCCTTCTTCACTAATATATCGATCAGGTCTCCAGTCTTGTCCAGAACTTTGTTTATATCCAACAACGTGCTCTACGACAGTGATGGCAAAATATGAGGAAAAAAGAACCTGACTGAGGAGAGGAAGGGGTGTTTG
The DNA here is from genome assembly GCA_029814585.1 of Gymnapogon annona. Taxonomy (NCBI): domain Eukaryota; kingdom Metazoa; phylum Chordata; class Actinopteri; order Kurtiformes; family Apogonidae; genus Gymnapogon; species Gymnapogon annona. Next base: position 10,442,355 of record JAPTHA010000023.1, on the reverse strand, counting down.
GTAATCCTGTACCTTTCTGCATTCATTCAGACGGTTGACAAGATGCTGGAGAACCTGCACTTTTTTCACAGCTTCATCTGTTACTGCTGCATGAGATTCCACAGAGAAATCACATAGAGGTACTCATGAGTCACATAAGCAGCTCATCTTCAGACCTCATAACCCAAACAGGCTTTACCTTCCATCTTGTGGGTCTGGTATTTAAAATCAAACTCGTCCTGCTGTTCCTCTAGACATATCATCGTATGCTCTAAACACTAAACACAACAAGAAAAACAAATCCAAGGGTGTATTTCAAATGCTCTTGTTTTGCAAAGTATGAAATGAAAATAAAGAGTTAACTGTGTACAGTACTGACCTGCACTTCATTCCTAAGGCCAGCCATCCTACGTTCCAAGTCCTGTTGGCTGCTGGTCTCCATGGCTTCCTGCTCCACACGCAAATGCTGAACCTGAGGCAAAAAAAGGACTAGGATGAGCTGCATACAGTATTTCACAAATGAGGAATTAATTCTTAAAAAAGCAAAATTATTTTTGCCGTTAAATCCCACTAATGGCACATTAATATACCTTGCTCTTTCTGCCATCATCAATATTGAAGATGACAATTTTTAACATTAAAATGGTCATCTTAATTGTATAAAGTAAAGCAGACCAGTTTTGTATATGTCAATTAATCAGATAATAATTTCAACTTTATAGCAATATGTGGACAATGACATTAAGGAAATCATAAACACCAAAATATATGCCGTCTATCTAAAAATGAAATAGCTTACAGATAACAGTCTGTTATTGATTCATGATTTTTTTTCACAAATGTTCGACATTCAAAAATACCCACCCCATTTTTTTCACAAACCACATCCTCAGTGTATGTGTTTTGTGTATGACACTGAGTCATATGAGTAGTGTTTCCCCAACCTGCTCATCTAATTCAGCCCTCTGCAAGATTTCCTTTTCTTTTTCCAGGAACCACAGGATGTTGCTTGCCAGATCACACGGCGTATCCTGGTACCTCTGTAACGACAGACATACAAAATGAGTATTAGAATCACAAACTCAAACTTGACTTGAGAAACGTAGAACACAAGTTGTTTGTTGACCATGTAGAAAAAGGACAACGCACAACAAAGATAGCGGGCTGCTTTAAAAAGTAGCACCATAAACTCCACCTGAAAGTTATGCTTGTAACGTCTAAAATTATGCTGCTTTAGGAATGACTCCTCTTGGATAAAACGGCTATGTTGGATGTCCAGATTCTCCAACAACACCTGGAATAGCACCATAGCGAAGTCAGGGTCCCTGGCGGCTCGTTGCCTGAACAGAAAACAACAAATTGGATCATTATTTTATTCCTTGTGACTTGCAACACATTATCACGTCGTTGCCATAGTAGCCTCACCACTCCTGCCTCTCGATCCAGTGTGCCAGGTAATGTCGCACGTCCATAGGAAAAGCATCTCTGTCGTAAAGCTCATGCAACTGCTGTGAGTAAGTGTTGAGCTGCATCAGTCTCTCCCACTGAGCCATCCTAAATCACATACAACAAACCACATGTGTACAATACGAATAGAAATAAACAAAAAGAATCCTCTGTGTGAAGGGTCGTCATTAACTTAGACCTAAGTGCAAACAGTTGACCTGGTACACAATAATATTACACGAAACGAACAAAAGAGCAATTGTTCCGTTCCGTTAACAATCCAAGCTAAACGTACGGCGTGGTTTAATCACCTACCTGAAGTTAAATGTTGACAACAAGTATGCTTCTCCGACAGCAGGTAGGCATGTAAATGTTACTTCCCGTATCTGCGTTTTCTTTCATTGGATATTTACTTGTCCGTCCCAAGTACATTTTCATTTCCCGTTGAGGCGCCATTTTGGTTCTAATGTAGCTCTGCTTGAAGGAGAACCGGACCCGAATGTCACCTCGATAGGGAACAGTTTCTACAGGAGCGCCGAGGAAGACGATGATTGGTGAATTTAGGCACAGAGCTGTACGAGTCATTGGTACAGCATTACATCAGTCAACAGTGAGGGGCGTGGTGAACTAAATAGAAACTTATGGCCTTGTTGTTTGGCCTGGAAATTTCCAAGAAATGACGTGACGTGAAAGTAATGATATGAAAAGGAAAGGAAGTATGAAAAAAGGAATGAAACACAAAACAATTCGTGTCTTGTCTAATTAAATTTCAAACACATATTATTGTTATTTTGTGTATATATTTTTTAATGGGCAGTTTGTTGATAAGAGTGATGCCCCCACACAGGAGGGATTTTTCTCATGTTATTCTAGTGTTACAGGGCTGTCACAATTCTAGACAGTTTTCAGATATAATCTTGATATTGATCCCTATGCATTGTGTTCCTCTGAACAATTGTTCTCATAGCAATACATTTTGGGTTCATATTCACAGTTGGTTGTCCTTAAAAAATTATAATATTCTATACTTTATTACAATGATATTATTCATTTTATGGATTCTTTGGATGCATTTAGGAAGGATATTATAAATTGTGTTGTTATTTTGAGTAAATTTCATATTCACTGTGATAAATAGAAGAACATCAAACCCTCCTTTAATTTGTGAATTTAGCTATTTATTAACTTGTGTGAATTTATCAATTATCACAAGTCATTTAAAATGATTAATATATTTTTTTCTACAACAATTTTTTATTGAGCATCGTATATATTACAATCATCGATTCACACAAATTGAGGCTCGGTTAATTTTGTAAACCGAAAAAAAAAACAAAACAAAACACATAAATACTGTAATAACAATAACAGAATGAACAATGCAGAGGTATAAATGATATTATGTGGTTGTAAATATACAAGATATTCATACAGCTGTAGATTGCAAAAAAATCTATAAAGGGTTGCCAGATGTTTTGAAATAGTGACAACTTGTCTTTCAACAGATATCTAATTTTTTCAAAGTGTAAGGTGTTGGACAATTCTCGGATCCACATTTTAGCGTTGGTACTGCTGGTCCTTTCCATGACATCAGAAGTAATTTTTGAGAGATGAGAGAATAGGAGATGAACTGACATTGTGCTGTTGTAAATTTTCTAGACAATTGAGATGTACCAAGGATAATTAACAAGGGTTCTGCTGACAATGTAGAATTCAAAATTTTTGACATTATATTGAAGATATCGGACCAGTACTTTGTAACTTTAGGACAATTGGAAAAATGCATGGAAGAGTGTCGCATCAAGGGACTGACATTTATCACAAGTTGGAGAGGTATTTGGAAAAATATTATGGATCTTAGCTTTTGAATGATGAAGTCTGTGTATAATTTTGAATTGTACGAGGTAGTGTCTGGCATTGTTAGAGCAGGAGCGTACAGTATAGATTCAAGAGATTCTTCCCAGATGTCATCAGGAATCTGAATTCCCATGTCTTTCTCCCAACTATTTTTATATTTATTAGAAGAGGGGGAGGTAATCATTAGTAGATTATTATATATATCGGAAACAAATTTATTGTCACAAACCCCTAGCTAGTTGATAGGGGTTTGTTATGATTCACAGGCAGGGGTCACAGCAGAGTTCATGGGTTCTGGGTCTGGTCTTGTGACTCAGCAGGTGCAGGTCATCAGCTGCTTGGTCAGGTTCCTGCCATCCTGATTACCTGCACCTGTGGAGATTACTATTTAAGCCATGTGTGAAACCTCAGTCAGTGTCAGAGCGTTGGAGTCTGAAGGTTGGTTGGGTTCCAAGTCTGCTCTGATATTTCATGTTAAAACTGTGTGTGAGTATTCATGTGCCATAGTCTTGTTTGTTTGTAGTCATAGTCTTGTTCATAGGTTTGTTCCTTAGTCTTTAGTTTCGTTTGACAAATTGATAAAGTTAAGTTATTTTTCTAAATTGTGTTTTTCCTCTTCGGAGTGATTTTTCGTTACGATTTTATTTTATTAGTTACCCATTGTGGGAAATTTAAGTTAAAGTTTATTCACGTGGTTTTTGACGCTGCCGTTTGTTACTGCGGTCAAGCCAGCCGTGATTCGCCTCTCCCTGGTCAAGTGAGCCGCTGTTGAATTACATGCGCGCGATTTGTCTCAGGATTACGGTAGACGGCTCTTGTTTCTGTTGCGGCTCGCACATTGAGACGATTAAATGAGTTTTAATTCTACTTGGTACTTGGTTCGGGATCAGATTATGTGCCGTTATCGAGCCGAACTGAACGTTTCTTATGAACGATGCTGCGTTTTACCGAACACCTACAAACAGAATGTAAAGATACGTTCTGTTTTCATTTAAAAATAAAAGCACTTCCCGAAATAATTTAAAAGGCGTTTTCTCTTAAT
>JAPTHA010000023.1:10423915-10436986 GCA_029814585.1 Gymnapogon annona | reverse complement strand
CCCCACCCTTATTTGGTCCGCTCTCACCAGTGGAAAACCAACCAAAAACGAAAGAGTCCGGTGGAGTCTTTGAACCAGGAGTCCTTCACAGCTGAGGCTGCCCAACTTGTTCACGCACTGCAGTTCGATAGCTGTTTGGTCTCCATCACAATGGGCAGAACGGTTGGTAGATCAACCGTTACAAACGAAACGAAACAATGGAAACCCCGGTTAACTGTCACCTCCACATCCAGGTACACGACACCAGCTCTGCAACCCATTGCAACGATGCCATAGTCACACAGGTCGCTCTCCGGGAGTACCTACTGTTGCTCATCCCAACTGTAGACAGATTGGCTCACGATCCCACGTTGGCGTTAAGGGGCTCCATTGAGAGTAACAAACAAGCTACTACCCTCACAAAAACTTCAAAAATGACACATGACCATGTTGTACAAGGGTCCAATTAACACCACAAGATTTGAGGCAGAAAAACTTAAAGTAGGAAAAAAAGTTAGGAGCTGCTGTATAGGCTGCCTACTAGAGCATCATCTTGAAATACACCTACTACTCTGCAATCCTGGACAGAATTGCAATTCTGTTGTATTTTGAAAACGTGTATAAACCAGACGGATGCAGTGCTTCTTATATGTGTGTGTGTGGGGGGGGGGGGCTTCCAGTGAACATCCTTTTTTGTGGTACTATAATGAAGTGTAATGTCACATCCACTACAGTAGGTGGCAGTAACGCTCTCATTCTCAGAGTGTGTACAGGGAGTTCCATAATGTAGGTGTTTTTTACACCTAAATGTGCATATTTAACTGTCAGGAAAAGAAATGTTTTCTTTTTCCTAGGGGGCATAACAGAAAATAATTGAGAAGCACTGGTCTACTGGATGGTGATGACGCTGTCGTCCCAGCTGAACTGGTTGACTAGCACGTCTTCTTCCTCTTTCATGGAGTTGAGTAAATACTTGACGCCAGCTTTGACGCCGGTCTTCACCCCTGCGCCTACAGCATAGCCTGCGACCCCGGCAGTGCCCCCAGTCACCACCATGAGCGCGTCTGTTCCCAGGTCGACGGCGCTGAGGATGGCTCTCTCCTTGGCGGTGGCGGAGCAGTTGACAGAGGCATAGTAGACGGCTGTGCCCAGGTTGTAGAGGGTGCTGACGGCAGGGATCCACTCCATCACCTTGTACACACGCTCCTCCCTGCGGTTTATGCAGCTTCTGCCAGGGCTACGTTTCATCCGACCTCTTGATTCTGAAAGTTTCTCGTTTGCGTTGCACTGGAGGATCCAACACTCCATTTTAGATGAAGGGAAGATTCTGCTGTCTTTTCTCAACACAGCCTGGTACCGCCCTGGGTGAAGTTGGGCCACGCCTGCACACAGCGGCCCCAGCCTCTCGCAGACACTCACAGCCTCCTCCAGAACCCTGCTGGCTCCGCCCATGGCTGGGCCCACCAGTGCACTTCCATTCATCCTGGTCCAGCCTTCACAGCGCTCTTCCTGTTGATCCACCTCCGCCAGCCGTTGGATGTTGAACATCACGGCGTCCATGTGGCTTCCAGCTCCCCCTGTCTGGGATGTGGGTGCTGTCTTCCTCAGCCTCAGTTCTATCAAATGTTCCACCTCCAGCAGAAGGTCGTCAGCATCGTGGACTCCTATCAGGCCGTAGAGCTTCTGCACCAGGGTCTGCGCCTCCCGTGGGCACCCCACCACCACCAACACTGGTGCCATAGACAGAGCCAGCAGCTCCTGGGGGAAAGTGGAGTGCAGCCCGTCGTCCATAGTGCTTGCAGACAGCAGCTCCTCACAGCTGACGTTCCTGTGGAGGTGGAGCTGATCCTCCATCTTCCGCTCAAGTTTTTTTTTCAGAACAGACACTATCTGTTGAGCAGACCGGACAGTGTTATCTTCTGGTCTGGGCCCAGATGGGAGTTTAGACTGTGGTCTGGATCCCAGTGTGAACTGATGGTCCTTCTGGACTTCTGTCTTCTTTGCATATTTGTGGATGTCAGGTTTTGGGAGATGCTTGTGTCTCTGCACCAGTGAAGGTGGCACCCGGCACAGAGCCTGCTCATTGAGCAGGAGTTGGATCACAATCAGCCACTTCAGTTCGGACCACATCACTCCACTCTTCTGTAAACACAAAACACAGACAAGAACGATACAACCATCAGGGCCTTCTATACTGTAGAATAGCCTACAGTATATTTATTTATTTATGCATTTGGCAGACGCTTTTATCCAAAGTGACTTACAGGATCAAAACAAATCCAATCAAATCATATCTATACAGCATCAAATCACAACAACACTCATCCCAAATCGCTTCACACGCAAAGCATAAGCAAACAGAAACCCAACAGAATCCTCCAGGAGCAACTCACTAGTGACAGTGGCAAGGAAAAATTGGAGAAACCTCGAGCAGACCCCGACCCCTGGAGGATGGTCGTGTGCCCAGACCAGTTGGGGTCATGATTAAAATTAAATACATGAATAAATTAAACTGACTTTAGAAGGCTGGTGTGCAAGTAAAATAGTAAACTACGAGTAGGCTACTAGAGTCAGATTCATTCATTTTATTATTATTGCACAGACCAATGGTCTGGCAACGAAATGTCATAAAGCAGCAGCAGCACAGAGTAGAAAAAAGGGCAGAGCAGATGTACAACACCATTGAAATTCTTGCACAACATAGACAATATATACATGATTGAAGTCCCCGGAGTTGATGACATGCTAATTAAAAAGATTAAAATAAAATCCCTAAAAAGTGATAGAATGACTAAAAAAGTGCTAAGACAGGAGGTACTCTGTGAAGAGATGAGTCTTTGAAAGCTTCCTGAAAGTGGGCAGGGACACTCCTGTACTTACAGTGCTCGGCAGACTGTTCCACCAACGTACAAGGACCTTCTACAGAGCACATTACTATGTACTGTATAATGTGCTCTATTGAATCTGGTTGTAACCTTTACCACAGTGCGCCCACTGTGACCCTTGGCCTCCACAGATATGATCACTATTAATCCTCTATGCACAGAAACCTAAATGCAAGACATCTAATGTGAAGCATGATGGACAATATGGATGTCTTCCCCTGTGGTCTGAGTTTAGACTGACTGGATCGACAAACAAGGTCGTTTCGAAGGTCTTGCAGCTGTTAGTCCTGACATGGTCTCACACTCACATTCATGCACACTCCCTTTTTCTGCACTGGAAAGAACCAAGCATAGAAATTTCATCCCACCCACAACTTGATCTTTTCACTGTCATTTTTTTATATATTTTATTTTGATTTTTCAGTAGACAATATTACATTTAACATTCATTCACTACAAGATGACATTCACAACCCACAATGACAGGATGATAGACAACAGACAAAAAAACACATGAATATTAAAAAAAAAACACAAAATGACATAAATAAAACTTAAGTGAAGAACATAGAGATATATCTTGACCTCTGACCTCGTAAATCTTACAAGCCCTGCTCAGGTATATGGAGCTGAACCACAATGTGGTGTAGTGGTACATTTTCCATGTTGTTTATAAATGGTTCTGTAGGTTGTAGAACATCCTACTTTTTTCATCCAGAAAGTTATTTTCCCTACTATTTGTTTCTCTACTGTCTCTTACTGTTTCTCTACTGTCCAGTAGTGTGAAACACATACCTGGTCAACTCTGAGTCCAGATGCAGCTTCAGCGCCTACGATGCCTTTGCTTCCTCCGCTTCCTCCTGTTTTCTCCTCTGAACATTTTTGGCGCTCTTCTGTGTCTGCGCTGCCAATGAGAATCCCTTTCTTTACACATGATGCCCCCCCGTCTCTCTCTTCTCTCTGGACTTGGCCTTGTTGCTCAACAGGAGCTCAGGGCTTGAATATTGATTCCCATGGGGCTCCAGTCCACGCTGTGCCCCTCTATCCTCATGTCCCTTGCTAAACTGTCTGCTCTGCTTTCTTTCTCCATGCTGTCATCCAAAGGTTTTGTTTTTGATCCAAAATAACAACAAAGAAATATTCCCTCATGCCGTGAGCAGAGGGTCCGACAGACAGGAAGCTGAACGAGGAAAATAGGTGACAACCTGAGGAACAGAATGTACTGTAAATGTGTGGCTGTGTGTTGTGACTGTCTCTTACTCTTACGCTGTTCTAACCATTGATAATCGATGTAGTTGCTACTTCGGAAACAGAGCAGCCTTGACCCTGAGATGATAGGACAATAGTATCAACCTGTAGAGAATCCAAACATGTTTCTTCATTTACTGGAGAAGTCAAACACAATGATTTAGATGTGTGTGTGAGTGTGTGTGTGTGTGTGTATGTATATATATATATATATATATATAAACACTTTGTAGACTGAGTGAACTGACTGCTGTCAGACCTGTACCTCCACATAGCATTTCATTAGAGCTGAAGACTGTAGCGCTGATCTTCAAGCGTCTGTTGTTGTGTGAAGTGTGTGAAACCACAGCTTTTCCCACGTCTCTCTGTGTTTCTATACCCTTATATATCTATCTATATTATATCTATATCTATCTATATCTATATATATATATATATATATATATATATATACTGTTTATATACATATATATACATGGTCGAGATGAAGAGAAACTAAGAGGAAATTAAACTGAAAGGAGTTTAAATCTACCCTTTCATGATAGATTGAACTAGCTGAAGAAACCACCAGGACGTTCCATTCAAGTGCAAATCTATGTGTCACATTCTGTGTGTGTTCTCTTGTTCTCGCTGCTCTTCCACTACACCTCCCTCACTCTTGCCTCCTTTTTTGTCTGCTGTTTGCACACAAAATAGCTTCAATGTGAGAAACGCCTTCAGACATTTTTTTTCAGAGAATGAGATTATGTGTCTGTGTTTTGCTCAATTTTCTCTTAAGTGTGTTTTGGACCCTACAATGTCTTCATTTTCATTACAGCCCATCGAATACACACACCAGCATGTTGACCCGTGTGTCATCGAATACACACACCAGCATGTTGACCCGTGTGTCATCGAATACACACACCAGCGCGTTGACCCTTGGGTCATTTCATGCTAGGGTGCGTATTAATGCGTCCTGACCACAGCAAGATGCTCGGACAGTGATGAAAGGTTCGTCATCATCGGTGGCTCTGGTTCTTCAGCGCCTCCTGCTGGACACACAAGTCCAACCGCGGAGGAGTGGTGCTGCCGTTAACTTTGGAGGAAAAAGCACAAATGTGACGTGTGAGTCACAGTGTGTGATGGTTCAGTCATTTCTGCAGAGAAATTATTAAACTAGACACCAGTTAATGCAGACCCCCCCCACCCTCGCTCTTTCTGAGTCCAATCAGAAACCATCAGAATGCACCAGTGTGTGTCATCAGGTTCCTTCTCCACTGGAGACATGGACTTGATGTGAGGCACGAGTATCCCAGAGAAGTTACCACATCTGAATCTATTGAATATTTAACAAAATACACATTTTACCTACATGGATAGAGTTAGAACTGCAAAAAGGTTCCATTTGACCAAGTACTTACAACGGGCAGAACATACAAATGCAGTTTACACACATATTGAAGGGTCTGAGCTCAGTTTAGTGGAATATTTTCAAATCAAATCTCATGAAACAAAAACAAACTTGACTTGTTTTAGATCTTTTTTTAGTATTTCATTTTTATTTTTCATTGGATAGTAGCATTACATTAAACAGCAATTTATTCACAACCAGGCTTCACCCCCAACAAATTTTAGATCTTTAAGTATATCTAGTTTTGTAGTGACTACATTACTAGGTTTAAGCATGTTTTATTTAAAACTGTAAAATAACAAGCTGTTTGATGATGATTATGATGAAGTAAAATAAAAGACAAACGGTCATAGTAGTTGCAGTGGTAGATAGTTTGGGTTTTTTATTCTTGGCTATTGCATGTATATTTAACTACTAAATCTCTAAATATCTGTTATTTGCCAATCTTTATAAGTATTTATGGAATTTGAGATGACTCAATATTTTTTCCCCAATATATTTATTGATTTTCAACATGTCCATTTAAACATTTAAACGATTGGACATAGCACAGGCCAAAAATGTATCAAAATAATAACAGTCCATTACTGGCACTTCTTAGCCCACACAAACACACTCACACACACACGCATTCATCTATCCTGCATTGTACGGTATATCCCAATCCCAATCAGTCCTGTGATTCAAGACGACATCTATGAAACTCCAACAGAGGTACAACTAAAGATAGATGACCTTTACTACTTTACAATGCTTCATGTAGCATGGTAGGTTCATCGTCATCCATACATGAAGGTTCTTCTATTGTGACTCCACATTGGGCAACAAAAACACAAGATGCACATATGATAAAATATGCATTTATTGATAGTGATTAAAGTAGCATTCATTGAAAAAGTTGTCCACACTGATTATGTGCACACACACACACACACACACACACATCAGGTCAACAATACCAACATAAATCCAGGTAATTTAATATAAATAGAGTAATGTACACCTTCCCTTTCATAGTTTAACGCTGACAGAAGATTGTCGACCACTGGATGTTGCATCAACAGGACCAAAAAAAACACGTTTGTGGTTTAGTGAAGGTCACATGGCAACAGAGTCCAGTTCTTTGAAAATAGAAAGAAATACCCAAAACATCAGCAAACTTGTAACAAACATCCTCAAAGAAATGGAAAACATGCAGATTTGGTTCCAACTGGAGTGTTCCACTTTTAACACAAAGTAAGGTTGTGCTCACATACGCCAGTGTAAACAGTGACAAAGGCATTTGTGAGTGGCGTGCATTACCACCACTGCACTCATGTTCAAGTACAATGACTCCCATTGAAGGGGTTAAAACCAGAAAGAATCATTAGTGACACTCCAAAGTGCATTAATCATTGACTTAAGACCTTCAACACATGTGACTCTGAATCTACATCTAATTCCTGAAGCACTGTTTCGTATTTGCTGTCTTTTACTTCCTCTGTTTGGTTACAAGTCAGCTGATGTTACAAAAAACATAATACCAAGCCATTAGAGGCTTCATTTGCCCAAAATCACATTGTTGAAACCATTTTGCTCAAAGAAATTTTTTTTCCCAGTCCTAATACGATCAAGACACAAGAAGTGGAAGATGCAGCAAAAGGACAAACTTTTGTTGATGTCACAGTGCAAAGTCATGTGTGCAGCTCGTACAATCTCAAATCGCAAGGCACAAGCAAATGAGTCCAACGTGAGTCCAAGTGGAACTGGGGGGGGTTTGAGTACACTGGGGGTGTGGGACGGCATTCTGTAATGAGTGCATGCCATTTTTCCTGTATGCATTATAAAATAGGGTTTGATATGGGGGGGGGTCCTTCGTCAACTGACTCAAGTTGTGTCCATCAACGTAACACACAAACCAGAGACAATCAACAGAAGACACTATAAAACCTGACGTTCATGCACCGACATTTACCACGGCTCATGGACCAGTTTGTATCCTCTATCTCCAGTAAGGCCGCTTAAGTCCAAATCTTACAGTGGTGTTTAAGTGAAGCCTGGTTCATCCACATCACGACGGTTACACCATAAAGACACTCAAGGAACAAACGCAACTTTGAGATGTTGTCCCTCAGAGGAAGCGTCGATGGTTCTGGATCAACCCACATTAAAAAAAAAAAAAACAGTGATGAGGATTGAGCGTCATCTTGTAAAAACTTCTGCCCCCTCCCAGAAACGTGATCTCACCGCCAGTTCAACTTCCCCAGGCGACATATTCCAGTGGATTTCAAAGACTTTTGTACCCCCCCCCCCATATACACACACACAGTTGTACAGTCACCGTGCTGCTGCAGCGGCAGGAGGAGCGTTGCCGTTGGCAGGTGGGGGGTCTGCTTCCTGTCTCCGGTCAGTCCTGTCATCTGCAGCACCAGGCACCTTCTCCTGAGCAGCAGGGCCGTCTCTGTGGTCAGACTGGTCAGTCTTGTAACCCAGTGGCACCGGCGACTGGTAGCGGTATCTATAGCCAAAGGCACGTAGATGGTAGGTGTAGTACTCGAGTAGATACATGTGCGAGGCGTCAACGTAATGGAAGGACACTGACAGGTCAGAGCAGCAGTTTGGACCCTGAAAACAAAAACACAGCCATGATGCGATCACTACCAATCCAACAGATCAATAGCCCACACCGAGGACTTTATTACTGTATTTATTTTTAAAATGACATACTCTGCACTAAATGCTAGAAAAACTGACAGAAATCAAACAAGAAACGTCTTTAAATACAAACATAAATAATGACACGCCAGCATTGACCGTGTTCAGTGAGTTTGTAGGTCAGTGAATAGTGACAGGTACTCCTAATGAGACAAATCCAAGTCTCCCTAAAGCTAAGGGGAGGAAACATGACAAAGCATTTGTAGCACTTGGCTTTACTGTGATTACGGTGTAAGACCAGGAAAGACTGGTGGGTTTTGGCTCTAAAAATGTTAGATTATAGTGGATAGGGAGCCTGTTACCGCAGCTCCCGAAACTTTTCCAACTTTATAAGTTTTTCTGCCTCGATTCTTGTGGCCGTGTTAGTTGGATTCTTTTGTGACATGGACATGCGACGTTTTTGAAGTTTTGTGAGGGTAGTAGCCCGTTTTGCTGGTCTTATGGGATTCAACACCACAATGGGCGATCTTGTGAGCCAGCCCATTGTTTACAGTCAGGATCAGCTGTTGGAATTAGCAACAGCAGGTATTCCCGGGAGAGCGACCAGTGATTTCGAAGGAATTACGGTGTTGGAGGAGAGGATGAAGAGCTGGAGCGAGTGCCGGAGAGGAGGAGACGGTACAAACCGAAGCATTCCATCTGTCGCGATAACAAATTTTGCTGGGTGATAAATTCTCAGGAATTATTGCGATAAACAATAATATTGCCATTTTGATACCCTTTTTCAACTAATATAATAATAATGTTATAATAATGCAAGTACATCTTTCTAAAGATAAGGGTGTTATCTTTAAACATTTAAGAATATTTAAAATTGGAATTATGTTATGGGAAAAAGATTGTACTCACCAAAAATTAACAAAACAACCTAAATTTGTGGAAACGCCGTTTTTTTGGAACAGTGTTAAAGGTGCGTGTGTTTATGTGTGTAGTGAACTCCAATGTCTGTGAGCGTACCTTCAACACCGTTTGCTTCACAACTGTCATAATGATGGTGGTCTGTCAGTCGGGACCACGTCCACTGCCCCTCTGTCTGTTTGGGTGAGGGTTTTTTTTTCTAGCTGGGAAAACTATGATGGGTGTGTTTGAGGTGAAGGCGTGTGTTTGTAGCATTGCCTTTACCGTAAACTCTGTGTTTAGTGCAAACTCTTTTCAAACACATGTTGATAGTGTTCATTGAGTCTGTGCTTCACGCACTCATTCGTCTTGAATACATAGTACTCAAGACAAATACTTGTCAGCTGTTGCTTTTGTCTTAGAAACCCACTTTATTTTCTCCAAATCTCTCCCTCTGCTCCTCACGCCACATGCTCACACCTAAAGGAACTAACCAGTCCGCGGCAGGAGTACAAGCAGAGCAGCATCCTGCTGTTAATGGAGACCCGGCTCACGGACACCACAACTCTGTCGTAACTTTGGATGGTTTTCTGTGTTTGTGGCGCAAACGCGTATTGTGTATGTCATAAGAATTCAACTGATATATATCTGTCTGTTCTTATTTCTACTCTTTGTATTTGGCTGCGGTGACGAACAAATTTCCCCACCCTGGAACAAATAAAGTTCTATCTTCTTCTATAGCATGAAGACAAATAAATTACAACACAATCGCACTAATAATGTACATATAAAATATATAAATTTATAGTCATTTTTCTTCCTGGAAGAAACTGAATAGGATTGAGAAGCACCATGTTAATGAAACACCACATCCTCTACAGAGTTAAACTAACCTGTAGTGATACCAATCACTATACAGATGTTTTCATGTCATTGTGAAGCACAGACAGAAGAACCCAAACCGGTGTTAACTTGCCTCTGAAATGGGGTAGTAGCAGTAGCTCCAGTACCAGAAGCTCTTGGGGAACTTTGCAGTGAGATGCTGCTCTGGGACAAAGGGGTGGAAGGTCTCCCTCTGCATGGTGTCTCTGGAGTCGCCTGCCAGGACCCCCACCTTCTCCATGCACTGGCCCATGGCCAGGTCCTCCACAGAAGTGGTGTGAGTGCAGATTTTGCTTCTGAAGCCTTCTACAAAGCGCCGCAGAGCCTCTTTGCTCAGAACATAGCCAGCACCTCCGCTCATATATCCCTGTTTGGTGTAGGGCTTGAACCTGCGGCCAAAGTAAATAGGCTCTTCTGGTGTGTGATTGGCCAGAACCCACCTCAGGTTGTCTACAATGACGTAGGTGTCGTCATCTGCCTTGAGGAACCAGTCAGCCTCATGGGCATGGTGCTCATAAGCGTAATGAAAGGCCCGGATGGTTTTCCAATACAGCTGGTCCCGGCCCTCTTTGGTACCCAGGCCCACTGTGGGGAAATCTGGGTCGTCCACAGAGCTCATGAAGACCACCACATTACAGTGGCGGCTCCATGTGGACTTCACATGCCGGGCCTTCTTCTCCAGGTTGTTGGGTCCAGTCATGACCCAGCATAGAATGCGCACCTTCTTGTACAGTTCATCTGCCATTCCACTGTCCTCACCTGGAGAAACGAGGTCAACATTATAGTGTCTGACTCACATTAGTTCATTTACAAACACAAGCACAGCGATGAACATCTATCAACTGTGAAATGAGACATCGGCAGCTCCAGTAAATGACACCGTATTGCTTTGAAATCACAGCAAGAACCGACTCTCAAACACAGTCCTTGCTGGCCAGAACCTTCAGTCACTAAATGGTCCAGAACCAGTGTCATTCATCAGTTTCATCAGACACGCTGGACTAAAATCCTTCAAATCCTGTTGACAATCATTAAGAAATATTTTGGTAGAAAATGGAAATTTTACTATGCCCCTTCCAATCAAGATGTGGAAGGGAGGAAGGAAGGAAGGAAGGTTGTGTGAATCTGGAGAAAATAACCAAGTAGATGGAAAAAAGGAACAGGATGTTCTACAATATATGGAACCATTTATAAACTACACAGAAAATGTACAAGTACACCATATTTGTTAAGCTCTATATACCCAAGCAGGGTTTGTAGAACTTAGAAGGTTAGAGGTCAATATGTCTCTATGGGACTCATGCGCGTCACTTATTTATGTGTTTTGTGTTTGTTTTGTTTCGTTACTGTACTTGCTTTATGTTTTTTGTGCTCTTTGGGTGTGTGTTGTTTTTGGGTTTTTTGTGTTTTGTCTGTTGTCTCTGATCCTGTCATTATGGGTTGTGGATGTTGTCTTATAGTGTTTGAATGTAATTATAAATTGTTCCATATCTTGTTGAGTATCTTATTTGGATTTTTCATTAGACAATATTACAAACTACAGGGAAAATGTACTCGTACCCCACATTGGTTGACCTCTATATACCCAAGGAGGGCTTGTAGAACTTAGTAGGTCAGAGGTGTCTCTATATGTCTCTTGGGACTCATCTGCTTCAATTATTTGTGGTTTTTTGTCACTGTACCCGTTTTGTGTGTTGTTTTTTTGTCTGTTAGCTCCAACCCATTGTGGGTTGTGAATGTTGTCTTGTAGTGTATGAACACAACTGTAATATTTTCTAATGAAATATCTAAATAAAATAGTAGAAATACACACAGTGGTCATAAATACTCATGTTCATGAGGGACATGACATTTCTCAAAGGGTTAAAGGACACTACAGACACAGACTGTGACACGTCAGTGTTTGAATCATCACTTGCTCAAGTTCAACCTGTCTTCATTTTGATCTGTGTGTTTGTTTGCACAACAGCTGACAAAGCCCTACACACTACTAAACACTATTTGTTTTAATACTTTGATTGAAAATAAGTAACTATAAATATGAACCAGTGAAGGACATCCTTTTACAAGCCTTTGTGTAAATAAAAGTAGAGGATCTAACAACAACAGCAAAGACTCTTAACAGTCAGAACAAGGGCCACGTTTTAGCAAATATTTAGACTGAGAGACAGTTGGACAGAACAGCGGTGACTGGCTGTTTTTACACAAATACAGCTTTATTGACGTAGAATTGTACTACGTGTCATTTTATTTTGATGCACATGTTCAGTAATATTTCAATGTCTATGAGTGAAATAAAGTTTTGTCAGCAACATAAGAATAATCAAAGTAAATGTAATGATCTCAACAGGAGACAGAGATGCAGCAGATACTATCAGATCTGTGTGTGTTCAATTTAAGCCGTTAAATGAGAACATGTTGAAAGAACCACCGGTGACAACAGAGATATTTGGTAGTTGATTGTGATGTGAGAAGAGTCTAAGCTGAATTTAAATATTACAGTTCTCAACCATGAATTGCAGACTACCCAGCCTAGTCCTGCAAGAACTGATGAAATTGCTTGGATAAAGGTCGAAACATCTTCAAGACAAAACTCAGGCTACTTTACTTGATTCAATTGTCAAAAATGAGGAGTCTAAACCTGTGGCTATGATTACTGCATTTAACTACAAGCATGAAAAAAACCCCACAAACAACAAATGTGACATTTTCAGACACCAACTGTTAAAATTTAAAAATATTGAGTTCTGCAAAGACACATTAAACTGATTACAAGCAGTTGAAACTGGATGAGCTAGTTCTGTTACAAAACTACCAGCCCTAGGCGCTGAGAACGAACACCCTGAAAGAATGTAGAAAAGCAGTACAAAGTCCACAACACTGTAATGCGACACTGCTGCTCTAACTCCTGAACACACACTACACGAAACTACACATCTATCCACTCGCTGTTGTCAAACCTTCACAAGCTGTAGTGCAACACTCCAGTGGTTTTCAAAGTGGGGGCCCTGGCCCACTGGGGGGCCGCCGGGGGGCCTCAGAAAATTGGAGGGAAGGAAAAAATATAGCAAATATAATTTGTTATATTTGTTAGCTATTTTCTATGCTTACAAATAAGAAATATTGAAAACTGAATAAAAAGTAATGAAATAC
>JAPTHA010000023.1:10408334-10423815 GCA_029814585.1 Gymnapogon annona | reverse complement strand
GGATGTGTTCTGAGAACACATCCAGAAGTCTTCACCAAGACGTCCTACCTTTTTCTACAAGTACAGATGACGACAGAAGAAACCCTTACTACGATAGATTTTTCTTATACGACTGAGAGCCTTCACAAGCATCTTTTTTATGGTGTTAGCAGAGCACGTATGGAAGGCCTGATCCAACAGTGTCATAAAGCTTTGACAGAAAACACAGAGCTCCCCACATTTCAAAAGTTCACATTCAACACTGTTATCATTAAAAGAGAAGGGAGGAATAGCAAATGTCAACTCGTGATTATTTGGTTCAACACTTGATTTAATAGCATTTAAATCCAACACTTTACTATGTGTCCCTTTACTACACTATGTATGGTGGTGAGGTTTATAGACACTGACCAGCAAGTTTATGAGAAGCTCCCTGAAGGACTTGGTGTCTTCCTCTGTCAGCCACTGGTCACCTGCCTCATCTGCATTTTTACGTGTTAAGATCTTCACCTCAATTTTACCTGCAGGAACAGGAGAAACACAGGACAAAGAAAAACCTTCAAGCAACAACTAGTAAGCATGGATGGCCCAGATAAAAGAATGAATGACATGCATGGATGATGTCCTTCAATGCCAGTATCTGCTGTGGGATACTTAATTTGCCTCCAAGACAAAAAGGGACAATTTCTGCTCTGATATAAACCTTCCAAATGATAAACTATGGTGCTGACTCACATTCTGAATTTCTACTACAATGAAGGTAAAACATGTATTTAAAACAACATTCAAACCACTGCCGGGTTTCTGTCAACTAAGCCAATGTGTAGACATTTCTGGACAACGAGAAGAGAAATACAGAAGTTTATGCTGAAGATCACAGATAGAAGAAGAGGAGGGCCGTGAGTGTTTTGGGGCACGACCCTTCGTACCTTCGGCCTTCAGTCCTGCTTTCTCTAGCTGCTCTTTAACCACGTCCTTTATGTGCTGCCACTGCGGATCTCCTTGGCCCATCTCCTGAACTTTGACCTCCCCATCAGGGCTGCTGCCCGTCTTATACTTAGTAATTTTGATCTTAACATGGTCGTCAGCCACTTGGTCTGGGGTGTCGAGACAAAAGAGGAACAAACAACACAGAGTTCACCTCAAAGCAGGAGCCCAGATGTTGGACTGAGCAGAACAAGCCTTTCATCAATCTGATCCCTTTCCACGTGCAATCTATCACTGATTATACTGACAGTGGAAACACCTGATGAAATGTATGTTTCTGACAAAAGCACCAGGTGCATGTATGGAGGTATGGAGGATATGCATGCGGATGAACTATGACCAGAACTGAGGCACACAGAGTCCAGATATAGGTGGCGCTGTGTACCTGGCTGTTTGGGCGCCAGGCTGGGGCTTCCTCGGGTCGGGTCTAAAGCTGTGGGCTGTTCTGGATCCTCAGCTGCATTGTCCTCAAAATGGTCAAGCAGTTTGTCCAGCGTAGTCTCCAGGGCCTGAGAGGCCTGAGTACGATCAAACTCCCCTTTCAGTCCTTCTGTCTCCAGCTCCTGCTGCGCCTGCGCTCAAGACCAACAGTGATGACATGCATCTGCGTGAATCTGAATCTGAATGATACCAAATCAAAAACACCCTCAACGACATCAAATCTACTGGTCTTCAGGTCAGTGACACTGAGACAATCCATTAAAACATCCACATTAAAATAGAGTAGACACATTGGTCCAGCTATATATACCTGAGCAAGGCTTGTAGGACTTTGGAGGTCAGAGCTGGAGCTATGTCTCCATGTGACTCATGCCCTTCACTTATTTATCTGTTTGTTTATGTTTTTTTGGGTTTTGTATACCATCTCTGATCCTATCATTGTGCGTTGTGAATGTTGTCTTTTAGTGTATGAATTTAACTGTAATGTGGAACTGTGTTCATGTGTGTGTGCATGCGTGTATTCATCGGTGTGTGTTAGTACATGCCTGTATTGTACATGTGTGTGAATTGTGGTTTTCACATTGAGAGGTCAATAACACTAATAGTAATAAAAAGTGTAGAACCTCATTCATGATGTTGTCAAACTCCTTGTGCATCTCCTCCTTAATCTCCTCAATCTTATCAGCCGGCACTGTCAGGTCAGCTATCTCACTTTCAAACTCCTGTAAAAGACGCTCATCGTCATCTTTCTCTTCATGCTTCTCAGTTACCCTGCTGCTTGTTTGTTTCTCTTGGTTTTGTGCTTTCTAAAAGAAAAAAATACACAAAATGAAAAGACATCTCAAAAACCAAACGACAGACCACGCAACATGTTCAGGAATGGCCTTGACCTCTGACCTTTCTGTTGCTCTCTTTGAGGTGCTGGACAAACTTCATCAGGTCTGCCGGGTCAGTGATGATTTTAAAGTTGAATTTTTCAACTGAAAAACATTGATTGGAAGAACACTTCACCATCTAAACATTTATCAGTAGAGAAAGAGTGTGTTACAAATGCTGAATGTATGAATGTATACAGTTAACATCAGCTAAATTTAAGTCTATAAAAGAATGAATAGGTACAAACTGGCTCTCTTCATCTGGTACTGAGCAGAACACAGTCTGTGAAATAGACATGATATGGACTGGTGTATGTTTCTGTGTGTGTGTGTGTCTTAGTGTGTGTGAACAGCTCTGGGCATATTCACCTTCATCAGTATCATCCATGGCTTCATTGTCTCTATAATTGTTTTCTTCTCCCTGTTGGAGGAAAACATCCAGTTAGATGGAAAAGGTCGATTTGGACCTGGTTCTGATTGTGAAAACACACCAGCTGTGCTTAAAACCATACTGAAACATTTCACGTTGAGATGATGAGTTTTTCATGATCAGTGTGTCAAACAGAATTTGTTCCTTGTTCTGCTGGAAAAGTTCCCTCCTTGATCCAGAACCCATACATCAAGAACAGGACTCCAGATATTAAAGTCCTCCATCTTCACAGGCCGGTTCTGCTGCCTGTCCCTACCAGATCAGTTTGGTAGAGTTTGTCCTGGTTTGTCCCATTTGTCCTGGTAGAGATGAAGCCTGGCTCCAACTGTCCACGTGTCCTGTCGAAGTGTCCTAAATTGCTCCTGGAGCCTGGCAGTGCCTTACATGGCAGCAGCCACCACACTGGTGTGTGAATGGGTGAATGTGACGCCAATGTAAAGCACTTTGGGCACAATATGTGTGTAGAAAAGCGCTATATAAGTGCAATCCATTTACCATTTGCAACCTGTGACTCACTCACTGAAACTCATTAAATGTTCTTAATAAATTATTCATTATTGTTGAAGTGTTGTTCTATTAGTTCCTTTATATTACAGAGTAGAACCCTACCACCCACATTGACACACCACTGATTCATTCCATTGTGTCCGTTCATGCACTGTCACAGGTCAGGTATTCCACATGTCTCTACCTGATCCTCCTGAGGAGATGTGCTTCTTGAACTTCCTGGCTTTGTAACTCCATCCCAGAAATCTGAATCATCTGCTTCATTAGACTCAGAACCCTCAGATATATCAGTAGCATCTGTTTGAACACATGCATTCACAACAGTCATAGTTCTGATGGATTTAAGATCACAGCCTAACCGAAGTGAGTGTCCTGTACATGTACCTGGGTCTGGGTCATGGTGGTGGTAATCAATGGGCACAGGTGACGGCTCTTCTGCTGTTACTCCATCACCAGCCAACATCTCATCCAGACTCCTCAGCTCCTCTGAGATCTGCTCCACTTTACGCTTTGTGTCCGCTGGGATCAGGAACAGGAAGGATTGGAGTTAGGGATCAGGCCCAGGAAGCAAAACAAGGACAATGACTTCAAAGGGAAAGGAGTTCGTGTTAGAGTTAGGGCTAGGGTTAAAATTAGGGTTAAGGATAGACACTGTCCAAAGACAAATACCTTTTCAATCTGTGTTTGCATAAAAACAGCTGCACATGCGTGTAAATACAAGATTAGAAGATACTTTAAATGTCACTAGTATTAGGGTAAACATTGCAGTTCTTTGGAATTCAATGTGTGTGTATTATGGAATATGAATTTCAATTCATAGTTTGGAAAAAGATTTGCACCTTCTTTAAACAAACACAACTTCTGGTGGTTCAAGGTTTTGCAGCTGTTTCACAGACGGGAACGTCTGTGACCTACTGCAGGGTAAGGGCTAGGTGTCAGTGTCAGTGACCTGAAGTCACTTACTGCAAGTGATGCGATGCAATAGAAAATGATCCTGTTGTAAAGGCTAATGTAAATCAGCCTCTATTGAACATTTTACTTATGTCCATAAAAAACAATGTGTGCGTGGGGTTGAGATGCTCTCGTTGGTCAAACGCTACATTTTCATATTCATACTAATATGACAGTTGTTAAGAATCATCAGTACAGTGGGTGTTTTGAAAAATTAGGGTTTTCAAAGCTGTTTACACATAACTGAAGAGAGAATGTTAGTTTTGCGTAAGGATGGTCTTTCAATAAAACCACTCCTGGCATGTCTTGAGGACATTAAAGTTTGGATGGCCCTGAATTTTTAAATATTTAACAAAAAGAAGACAGAGGTGATGGTGTTCGGCCCCAGTGGCTCCTGCGAGTCCCCTCCTGTTGATCTGGGCCCCTTGGCACCATACCTCAGGCCCACTGTGTCAAATCTTGGTTTTATGATGGACAGTGATTTTAAACTGGACAGCCAGGTTCACAGGGTAGTGAAGTCCAGCTTTTTTCATCTAAGGCGACTGGCAAAGATGAAATCCATTCTTTCCAGGCAGCACTTTGAGATGGTCGTTCATGCTTTTATTTCGTCTCAGATTATTGCAATGCACTTTACGTTGGAGTCAGCCAGTCTTCACTGTCACGTCTCCAGCTCGTTCAAAACTCCACTGCACGCCTTCTAACTGGAGTACAAAAAACGGAACATACCACACCAATTTTAGCATCGCTTCACTGGCTGCCTGTGCACTTTAGAGTTCATTTTAAAATTCTTTTATTTGTATTTAAATCTTTAAATGGTCTCGCCCCGCCGTACCTCTCTGAGCTGCTTTGCCCTTACACTCCTGCCCGATCTCTCAGGTCAGCAGACCAGCTGCTACTAGAGGTGCTGAAATCCAAGTGCAAGCTCAGAGGGGACCGAGCCTTCTCTGTTGTTGCTCCAAAGCTATGGAATAACTTGCCTCTGCACCTTAGTCAGGCTCCTTCACTGTCCATTTTTAAAACTCGTCTTAAAACCCATTTTTACTCTTTGGCTTTCCATCCAACATGACACATTGATTTGATTTCCTTTATTGCTTTTATTGTTTGAAATTGTTTTTATTTATTTTTATTGATTTTATGACTGTTGTTTTACTTGTATTATTTGGTACTCTTGTATTTATTGTTTTGCGATATTGTGCTGTTGTTATTTATATCTGTCTGATGTACAGCACTTTGTTTCAGCTGTTGTTGGTTTTAAAGTGCTTTATAAATAAAGTTGGATTGGATTGGATTTTGCAGTGTGTGTGTGTTTGTGTGTGCGTAAATGGCATTGTGCCTGTCGTAGATAACTTGTGATTCAGTGATTAATAATCCTAACCCTCTATCCAAAGTTAACCCTAACCCTCGAACTAAATGTTAACCCCAACCCTCTATCCACCGTTAACCTTCTGTCTAGAACCTAGAACCGTGCTGGGTACTCCAAGGTCAACTCACAGACTTGGGCTTTGACATAGTCCATGTACTGCTGGGCACTCAGCGCCGGCTGGCACACAATACTTTGAGGTTTGGCTGTGGATGGGGGTTTGAGGAAGGGATGCTGGCAGGTGCGACTGGTGTGTATCGTCAGCACGTAGCGACATGACTGCGGCTCGTCAACTCGGGCGATGTAGTCCCCTGAGCCTTCCTCACACACAAACTGAAACAGCACAGTTCAATCAAACCACGTGACAGAACACATTTTCACATGCAAAGACATGTTCAGACACTGTTGAAATGTCTCACCCGGACTTCCGTTTCTCGCGGACTTCCATTGAGGTCACATTTGGAGCCGTTGACGTACATCTGACTGTGGTAGCGTTTCAGGCGGTGTTGTTTTGATGCCTGTGGAACAGAAAAAATGGTTGAAGTGCTTCAGAACAATGAGCATTTGGAAATGGATCCGTGACCTGGCATTGGCACTTGAATCCAGACCAAGTCATGAAATGAGACACAGACACACATGGCTGCTCCATTCATTAGTACCCTACACGCAACTGACCTGAACAAGTTATACATAAGGTTACACTGTAACAAGTACATATTGATCAGACTTTTTTCATGAGTTTGTGTTTTCATTTCAGTGAAATGGTGCCACTTTTCTCAGTTTACAACATTGGTAACCAATACTTCTACCCAACATACGTAGCATTTCAAGAATCTTTATTGTCATTATGCAAGGCACAACAAAATTTTGATTAGCAGCTCTCGGCTTAAGGCAGACAGACACCTAATATAAAAACAGGCAAGTACCAGTGCAAATCAGGCTTTAAAAGTGACCAGTGTTGACAATATTGCACAAAATGTAGCAGCATTTAAAGTCCAAGCAGCATTTAACATCCAAAACAGTATTTCTGCATGATTTTTCAGATTGCCAGATCCTGTGAGACAACTTTTAGTTTGTTAGGTCAATATTTACTGACAGCAGCAAAAGATCATGTGTTTGGCGCAGATAGTGTGACTTTAATGACCGTGACACTACAGTGTGTTGCATCACCTTGATCTGTACTGGACAAGATGACCTTCTATAGTAATGATTTACATATTGAAATATTAAGAATATATTAGAGTCCTATTTTCAATTATATGAAAAGGACAGCATTATTTTAAACCTAAGTGTGTAATATTTGTCTTTTAACAGGAATATTTTTGCAGGTAACAGTTTTTTCTAGTGACAAATGATAACTTACTTGCCAAAACTGTTAGATTATATGAACAAAATATCAACTACAACAAATGTATTTCATTCACATTTTTGAACATGAATAAAATATCATATTGTGTCACCTCTGCCAGGTGATCACCTCTTATCAGGGTTAATAATTTCCCATTGCCACATACATTTACACTTTTCAACTACTATGTAATTACAATAATTCCCTTTTTATTACTGTAATTATTTGGTTGTCTGTCCATATGGAGTGACATTGTCTGGCATTTAATGCATTTACTTATCTGCATTAAATTTATACTGTAGACACACCTTGGCATGGAGCAGAACACTACTGAAGTTTAAAACTGAAAATTAGTGAAATTGACCAATCATAAGGTCAAATGGTGACATGTCTTTTTAGCATTATCTGAAGAGATCAACTGACTGATGTATGTTTACATGGAAAAGAAGCTTGTTGATAATATTCAGTTATCTGAATATTATCAGATAACTTTTTCTGCGGAATCCAATGTTTGGATTTGGGAGAAGTTTTAAATCAGATGCCTGACACAACCCACTGGACGGTCCTCCTGGGAATCGAACCCAGGTCCCCTTGCACTACAGTCCAGTGCCTTACCAACTGAGCTATCCAGCTGGATGTATTCAGTTATCTATTTGAATATACAGCATAAATGAGTGTATATGTTTGCAACATATTCACGAGTAGGGGACTTTTCTGTTACCTAGTAACAGATCAACAATAGGGCCCACTCAGTGTGCTGGTATACCTCAACCTGCATGCTAGCGTACTTTGAACTCAATGCAGCTCCATTCTGACTGTGGTGTCTTAGTGTGCAGCACCTTATGTTATTTCTTTTTTTAAATGAAAACTGAAATCTGAGACAATTAGTTTTAATACAAAGAAATAAAACTACATATGTGAGGAAACGTTACCTTTGCTGTTTCATTGCTCCAATCAAATTCAGACTCATAATAACCAAGGAATAGAACATCCCCTTTGATTTCTGTGTCTGGGGAGAAAATTATGCATTACCATCGTTTGCAGTTGTCATGAAAATTTCCCCTTGCGGGACATTTCAAGGTATATTAAATTCAATTCAAAAACAAGGACAAAACAAAGTGAAGCTCTTACCTTCTAAGTGATACTGTCTAATGTGCTGATGGTGACAGAACTCATATGTCCACCACTCCTTTGTCTATAAAAGACAAAAGGAACAGACATCTAAATGTGCAGCTGATTACACAACCAGATAGTCACCGTGTGCCTGATGCAGGTATGCCATTTAGATATGGTAACAGTTTAAATGGCTTATCATCTGATTTAACTGTACACTCTATCTGCCCAAGCTGTAGACAACGGGCTTGTGTCAGCTGACTGGCACCAGTCACAATCTTGTTGGACCAGCTGATATACATGGAAATTAAATGTCAGGAGTCAGCTGAGGTGGCTCGGGCATCTGTTTCGGATGCCCCCCGACGCTGGAGAGACAATGTCTCTCAGCTGGCTTGGGAATGCCTTGGGGTCCCTCTGGAAGAACTGGAGGAAGTGTCTGGGGAGAGGGAGGTCTGGGCCTCCCTGCTTAGACTGCTGCCCCTGCAACCCAGCCCCGGATAAGTGGTAGAAGATGGATGGATGGATGGATAGTTTGTTTTGGCAAAATTTGTATTTTTATGTCATGATAATTCCCATGTAAAGTACAATTATATAGTAGTAGATAGACTATCTTTTATGACTCCATCTGCACCTTTATTAGTGGTGGACATTAGAAGTGTGTATTTTACGCAGCTCTAAATCAAATCATCACATGTAATATGAGTAAATAATATCTGAGATACAGATTCATTTATATCAAAACATTTAACATCCAGAAAGTATATTGGATCTGTATCTAAGAACTAACCTTGACTAAACATGGTGCACCATGCATTGGAGTCAGGAGGTCCGGGATGTCAGGTCCAGTATATCCTTGTGAATCGGGCTCTGAAGCCAGGTCTTGATGGAAGCGTACCGCCTGGGCTGGAAGTCGACACTCATACAGCTGCTTATACTTACTGGAAACCATCATAACCTCCTCTGTCTTGGTCTAAAGAAAAAGAACCGCCATGAAAACTACATATAATGAAGATTAAGTAAGTGCTTCCAGAGTGTCCCCGTTATGCAAAAAGCAACATCTAATCGGACACGCGTGTGTACAAGAGCTATTAACAACATTATCAACCATCATCAACATCACTTACCCCTACATTTCTGATATGATATACTTTCAATAAAGGTAAAAAACATAATCTGATCTCTCAAGAAAAATAACAGATGAGATAATATACTTTTCTATTGGAGCTTTGAAACTTGTAGTTTTTCTTCTTACAACTCCCACTAATCACGTGACTTGTGTGCTTTATCTTATGTCAACGTCTATACAACTATGTATAAAGTACTCCAAACTATCACCTCCCTACAGCATGCAGCTCTAACAGTATTACTAATGTAATGTTATATGTAATATTTCGGTAAGAAAAGCCAAACTTGTACTTCTACTTGACAGTGCGGCGAAAGACTATTTATGTACCTCAACATGCAACGCTTTTAATCCAATATTTCACATGGCTATCTGCGCATTGGACCTTGTTTTGGAAATAGCTGTTATGGCAATTTCAGTCTTTATTTTATTATGCTTTTATTAACAATTTTATTAACAAAAGAAACTGAGGTTGTGTTTCGACAGCTGTCAGCAGCACCGTAGTCGCTTGCTAATAAATCTAGGAGTGATGTTTCTTTGTGCTTAAGAATTTAAATAGTAATTTAAATCCCATTTTTAATTTTGTGGCGAAACAAAAAAGTTTGCGATTCAAAGCGATTATTCATGTTAAACTAAGATGCTAACAGCAGCTTTCGTCACTATATAGTTATCGTTAGCTAGCAGGCTAATGTTTAGCTTCCCCAACAGTCCTTACGCACCTGCCCCAAAATGACGGGATCGGGGAGAATTTGAATCCCATATTTCATCTCATTCAGCTCTTCCAAATTCAAAAAGGCTGGCACACAGAGGGGGCATATCAACAAGAAAATATACAACCTCTTCAACCATCGTATCAAAGATGCAGCCATGACTGACTCTGCTCATACCCCCATTTATCAGACAGCAACAAAACACAGAACCCTTGACATGGTGGCAGTTAATTGGTTGAATTGAGACGCACTGCTTCGCCATTGGCTGTATTTGGTGTCGTTCACTGCGTTAATAGTCCTACGGGGTGTGTTCGTTTATGATGCCAACACATAGCAAGCGGACGGAGCCCGTGCCTTTGTTAAGTGTTTATCACTATAAAGCGACATAAATGACCGCTGTCAGCGTTAACATCATTAAAAAGAAACTTACCCATTGAACAGAGTCCAGCCTGGTGAATAAGGTTACAAGCTAATTTGGCCATATAACGGTGATTAATCACACTTGGCAGGATTGTATTATTTTTTTTATATTTAAAATTTGTATATTTTTCCGAAATGGAAGTTAGGTTTTAACTTATTAAGATATAGTTAACAGCGTTCGTGTTACACTGGAACACAAATAATGGCCTATGGCTAATAATGGATCCTTTATTTTACATGCTGCAGTATGAAGCAATCAGTAAGATCATCTTTACCTCAAACATTCTGCATACACATGCAGGTACATCCAAAGGAGATATATAGATATACATTAAAAAACACACCGGCCTATGCACCACCCATCTCACACGAAACTCTTCTAAATGCTATGTCAGTGTTTGGGTTCGTTTTGTTTACTTATTTATTTTCATGAGGACGTCCATTTATTTAACATGTATCTTTGCTCGGGTTCGTAGAGGAGCAGTGTTATGTGTGATGCTGATGCTGCTGAGGCGCGGTGCTGCTACTGCAGGGGAGCGTCCGTTCACAGCCCGCAGTGCTGCGATGCGCGGCCGCTTCATTTGTCTCCCGGTGCCTGTGCCTCTCACATCTAATCCTATTTGGAAGAGCGAGCAAATTCATTGAGAAGGAGAGACCTCCATAAAACAGGCGGAGGAGAAGAAGCGGCTGATAGTGTTGGAACTGAGGTGAGCTCCATATTTCTGATTGATCTGAACAAATAACAGTCATAATAGGGCCCAGTGTACAGCAACGTTATTTTGGTATCAACTTCGTTAAGGCACAACGGTTGGTCTAAATAATAAAACGGTACAAAACCGCGTTCAGCTGTTTGAGTCATTTTTTCAGATAAATGCTTGAAAGTCATAATCTGTAGACAGGGGCTTGGGTCATATATATATCTGGAAAAGAGAGCCTACTATCACGGAACATCAAGCTGCGTGTACATGTGTTTTTTTTATTATCGACATGGTAGGCCTTTGCGGGGATTTATCTTCGCTACGTTGTCACTGGGTTTTTCAGCAGATGATTGCCTTTCTCCACATAATTCCTACTTCAAGACGCTTGAGCGGAGGATAAAGCTTTAACTGCAGTAATTTAATAGTCCAGAAAATGAATGGATCCAAATAAAGCGGCCAATGTGTCACGCGCACTTTGGGAGGGACATGTCTCCACAGACAGACTGTAGGTTAATCAGGGCATGGACGTTTGAAGACTTGGCTGAATCACTTTTCAACTCTCCCAGTTGTGTGTGACAACAACATCATAGCCTTAAAACAATATGTGTAAAGTCAGGGAGGATGTGAGCAACCAATCAGCTGATCCATACTCTACACAAGATCTGCAGTTTGCAGACCTCTGTATTTGCAGACCTGTGTATCTTAAATGTCCAACATAGCCACTGACTATTTTCGACATTTAAGATGCTAGTTTCTCCATGTGTTGTGTATTATCATCAAATGCAATTATAGAAGTCTTACAGATTTCTTTTATTGGGTGTGAATGAAGCATGGTCATCAGACTGTTGGTTGATGCAGCTATTTCTCTGAAATACACTAAGTCCATTTTTATTATTAAACATTTAAACAAATTTTAACATGAACAGCATTATTCTGTCTTGCCATTTTGTTGTATTTGTTTCCTTTTTATATGATTTTATTTCATATTTTTCACAAGACAATATTACAATTAGATTCATTTACTACAAGATGATATTCACAACTCACAATGGCAGGATCAGAGACAACAGACAAAAAATGTCAGTGCTTAATGTAGAGTGTTGATGGATCCATCGGAATGTCAGTGTCTACTGTAATGTGTTGATGAATCCAGTGGATGTCAGTGTCTACTGTAGTGTGTTGATGAATCCAGTGAAATGTCCCCTGAAGAGTTATGGTTTCAGAGAGCATTCCTCTGAAAAGACTATCATATATATCATCATAATAATTAAATGGGAGGAAGTGGAAGTAACAGGAGCACTTAGTGAAACAAGTGTACAGAACAGTGGATCAGCTGATCTTCCCCATACTGATGAATTCAGATTATCACCACAATGGTCAACACCAGACTACCCCCATAAGATGAGAAGTGCATGGTGCAATCATATGGAAACATCCTTGTTTTTGAACACTATACTGTATGTCAGTATGAAATAATTATGGAATAATAATACTTATGAAATAATTAAATAATGTTATCAGTATGAAATAATTCCCCCTAATTCAATGGATTCGATGTGATTAATGATACTCCACTGACAATGGATATAAATATCATAATGAAACCACCAACACTGAGTCCATGTGTGACATCAGATGGACACTAGAGGTGCAGTTACTATGGTATGGAATGAGTAAATGTGGGCTGGAATTAGCTACTGAGCGAAAGTAACTACACAATAAAGCCTGGACTTCAACGTTTCACTGGTTGTGATTCATATTGTTCTTAAAGCTAATGGTCATGATAATCGGTTTGTTTGATTATATCAGTGTGTAAAACTCCTCTGAGCTCAGATACAGGACTTTGTTGATTTCATGACATGGTGACTGCGAGGGTACAGCGGTGTGGTCTCTTCTTCTTCTTTGCCTGCATATATCTATTTCTGTCACATCACTTGCGGACCCATACCTCTGACATCCTTGTCTTCACAGATGGCGATGGTGCTCACTATTATGTGTTTACTATCTGGTTCCTGAAGATGCAGGTGTCTACAAATGATGCCCGTTCACTGACTGGATAGAAGCAGGTGAGGAAGTATTGTCAGAAATAATGGAAAGGTAGACAGAACTTTGCAGATGCACATTTTTGATGCCTGACCGAGTATTTAAATAGACAAATGGAAGCAGTGTTTAGCTTTCATTTGTGCTTAATTAGAAAATAATGTAGTTGCAGAAGACAGACAAAAAATACACAAACAGCAAAGGACCTGTAGCACAGGCCCAAATGAGCCGGAGCTCACATGAGCAATGGCCCATATGAGCACAGGTCTCTCTCACTCACCGATGAGGTTGAGGAATGGCCAGAACACAACCGTGGGTCAGAGTTAGCAGATGGTGGTGCTATGGTGAGACAAAGAATCTGAAAGACTTTCACAAGGTTAACTTTCACTTACACGCCAAGGCTCGCCCACATGTGGCCACGCCCACCATATGTGGCCAGACCCCCACCCACTGTAGTCGGACCACCAATGACATTGAGCACCACATCTTTAACGCAGCAGAGTGGATTCATGCGTGAAAGTGGAGATACATGGTAAGGATGCAACACAAACGCCACATGTTTGAATTAATCTCTACGGAAGACTGACTACAGACATGTATTGTTATAGTCACGTTCGAGATACAAGAGCATGAGTTAATTCAGTTAGACATTCACAGGAAACATCTGCAGATGATTCTGTTCTACAGGAATTTGTAGGTGGTTCCAAGAACGCAAACACATTTAGTGTTCTGTTAGACCTTAGACGCATTGTTCAGATCTGATTTTTTTGGTCATTGTGCCTGCCTGATGTTTTTTGTGTTCTTCCCACACACACACACCCTGGCTACAGCTGCAACTCTGTCCTTCAACTGGAAGAACAGAACTTACATGCATTCTGGGTGTTACTCGTGTCTCATCCAGTCTTGATCTTTTGTGGTCTTTCCTTCTACTGGACGTCATGTCATGTTTGAGTAGAAACCTCAAGTCCTTGTGCGTGTCAGGTTTCAGGATGCGATCCTTGAGGAAGACAGTGTTGCTTGTCATCCTGGTGTCCGTGCTGCTGGTTCTGGCGCTGCTACATTCCTGGCCCACCAGGGGCTACGCCACTGTGGACGTATGGCAGCGACTGGGACCTTTGGTGGAGAGGAACCTGGAGGATAGGCTTCGGGAGGTCGACCAGCGATTAGCCAGTATCCCCTTTCACGTTAGGGAAAGTGTGGCGAGGTAAGGGTTAACAAATGAACCAATCTCGCCAGGTCCAGTCACAGTCACATATAAGCCAGTCCTATCAGATCCATCCAGAGTCACATATGAGCTTGTTCCATTCGATCCATCCAGGGTCACATGAGCCAGTCCCATCAGGTCCATTTGGGGTCGCATACGAGCCAGTCCCATCAGGTCCATTTGGGGTCACATACGAGTCAGTCCCATCAGGTCCATCCATATAAGCCACTCCCATCAGATCCATCCGGGGTCACACGTGAGCCAGTCTCATCAGGTCCATCCAGAGTCACATATGAACCAGTCCCATCAGGTTCATCCAGAGTCACATATGAGCTATTCCCATCAGGTCCTGAAGCGTGGACTCAGTCTCGTTAACGTCTCTGATTGTCTGTCCAGCTTGTTGGCTCGTAACAGCTGCATCTGCGAGGGGGAGAGCAGCAGTCTCAACCTGCCCTTCGCTCAACTCTTATTCCCACGGGTGTCAGCGCACCCTCTGCACACAGCATTCAAGGCCTCTGAGCTGGAGGAGATGAAGCGGAGACGTGCCAAGGAGTACAAGAGCTTCCAGAAGAGGTAACTAGGATCAGATGCTTTAGTTGGACTGTGTCTGAAATTGAAGCCTGAGTCGAGATCCACCTTTGACAACACAGATGCTCCTGTGTTGAAATGCTTCACATACTAGAGGCAGAAAACAGACACTGATGTGTGACCTTTAACCCCTCAGGTCACAGTCTCCTGCAGACGTCCTTGTTATCGCAGAAGCAAACAACCCTTTACAGTATCCCATACAGGGGGTGGAGGTGCGACCCCTGAAAACAATCATCATCCCAGGTAGGACGTCACATCCACTCAGAAACACACCCAACTGAGGGGAAAGGGTTAAACAGTGCACATTTCAGCTCAAACATAAGTTAATACTGTATATATGCTTTCAGTGGTGGACCCTCAAGGCCAGCAAGGCCTTCTCTGCTGGCCTAAATATAATCAGGAATATATTTTTTTAATATACAATTTTTTCCACAAATATGTATCATATACTCTTCATTCCATAGCTTTCCTAAGTTGGTTGCTCAGCTCCAGCCCCGGGTGGAGATTTGGAGGGTGGGGATTATGTTACAGTTTTTATCCAATCATTATTCACTATCATGTGTTGCCAGGGTCCAAAATCTGCCTGTAGGCCTTCAGAAGCGACAGTGCTGGCGCATGGTAGCTTAAAGTTGTCAGGGTTCCGTGTCGAGGGGGAGAAAGGATCCCAAAGCAGAGATTCAGTCCAGGTTAATTTAATAGTTTTATTC
>JAPTHA010000023.1:10368260-10382147 GCA_029814585.1 Gymnapogon annona | reverse complement strand
AAACACAATGTAAAGATATGATCTGTTTTCATTTAAAAATAAAAGCACTTCCCCAAATAATTTAAAAGGCGTTTTCTGCTGCTCCCGCGACCCGGCCCCGGATAAGTGCTGCAAAGTGGATGGATGCACACATGGTGGACACATCTGGAGGACACATCCGTTGTCGTATAAATGTTGATCTTCCAGCTGAGTCATCTGTTGGTTGTTTATCAAATATCATTGCTTTACCTCAGTGACAGCCCCTGTGATCGGCCTCATGTGTCTCTTTTCATTTGAAATGTCCAGTATTGACTAAGACACGAAATACAATTATTTTACCAACTTAACTAATATTTTTTACTATATGATGTGCATAATATTGGCGTTACTACAGAGAAAAAACTTCCACCAAGTGTAGTTCAACTAAATAAAACTTAAAACTAATATGGAGGCACCATCTGTAAGAATGGACCCCACAATAAAAGAATATATCAATCAATTAATGTACGTACCGCAATGAAAAACATTTTTGGAAAAAATTTGCGACTTTTGAATGGCGCTGCTGTTTATGGCAGCGACATTTTTGGGTCTGACTCTGGCCGGAAATAGTTTAGAGCTGGAGGTAAACGTTACCGGAAGATGCTACCGTCCAAAACAGGCAGATGAAAATTTTAGAATAACCTCATTGAAACACCTTTGGCAAGGTTAGGACACGCACATGCCATAGAGAGAATCAGGCACCTGACTACAAGCACTACAAACAGTAGCAAGTGTCAATATAAAAGTCGAGCTTCTTTTATGGAGAACAAGTCAACAAGCTACCTTTAGCTAATAGCTGACTAGCCATAGCATCTTGGGAGGCGGTGGGTACCATAGCAACCGTTTCGGAAACATTGGTGGCTGAGGCTTGCTTGCTAACATAGTTGAGGCTAACGGCGGTTTGTTATGCTAGCGTTTAACAAGACGTCGGAGAAACTTGAATGTCCAGGGAAGCGTCATTCGGCCTCTTAACTTCACATGTCAATGTTGTTGAAAGCTCATTTTTGTCTGTATTGATAGTATATTGCTGTAATTTTGTATATTCTATTTAGTGAGCTGTCAAGGGTGGCAAAGTGCCGTAAGGTTACCAGTGTTGACTTGAGCTAACGGTTATTTCCTTCACATGCATGGGGCTAACGTTAGCCACCAAGGCCGACCCGTAAACTTGATCCCCACAAACGCTACAGTTATGTAAACGTTGGCGTCGTTTCTTTTACGACTCCATAGTCTTTTACCAGAGGAAGTTATTTTAAAAGTGTTGTCATGTGTGAATCTGGCAATTTAGACACCTGATTGGTGTCTGCTAAGGTTAGAGTTGATGCTAACTTGCTAGTTAATGACTTTCTGTTAACCTCTATTTATTTGTTTTCAATACGTCAAACGTGACACTTTAATATATATTCATATACATTCACCAAAAAGTCAACCCGTCTGTCCATTTGTCAAACATTGCTGCAATTATACACACATTAGCTAACAAGCACGCTACATTTGTATATTATCTTACCCCCACAAGTTGTACCTGTATTCCACAAGTGAACTGGGTCTTAAAATGTTTTATATGACATTTGTATTAATTTCATCCAAATGAGGTCAAAACGGGCCTCTTTGCATAGTTAGTGTTTTATTGTTACTGTGTACTGTCCGTGATTGTGCTGAATTCAAGTGTTTATATATGTCAAGGAGCTGATTGAAATGTGTCTTTCATTACAGTTTTCATCTTTAACTAGTATGGATGGTGATGACTGCAATGGCCGGCCTTACTTGTCAGGTAAGAAACTGGTCACTCCCTTTCAAGGATTGACTGTCTATTTGTGAATAATAAATTTTTGAATTTTTTATTGTGTGTTTAAATGTTGTATTTGTTTTTTCTTGGTTGTAGGAAGTGGAGACTCCTCATTGGAAAGGGATTTTTCAGGGGCCCTTGGAGGCCCAACAGTGAGCACCCCAAATAGCAAGGAAGCTTCTCCTACCCGCTCCCTCAGTGGTAAATGTAAAAACTAATGTGGATCACACAAAACTGACAGGAATATGTAAAATAGTTATGAATGATAAAGTTTGCATTTTGGTTACTTAAACAAGTGAAAATGTCAAGACAAACAAAACGAGCCTTTTTGGGTTAATTGGTTCATACAAATTTAACCTAGAATAGAAAGATAAAGAGCACCAGTTGGACTGAGCTTTTTCTGTGTACACTTGGACCGTTCCATTTTCCATTTGAAGGAGAACTTTATTTTTTCTTACTCGTGAAAAATGCAGATCTAATATGGCATAATGTAATGAAATGAAAATTCCTCATCACATATGAGAAATTAAGTAATTAAGAATAGCAGAAGTGCACAAACATTTTCACTATATGAAGACATGGTAAATATCACCTTATAAGATGAGGTAGGGTGTTTACCGATAGAGCATTACTTAAATATACTTACATATTGAAACCCTCAACTGATGCTCTTCCTCAATGATTTTGTAACACATTTGTTGTCAGATTATACCACTCAAGGCCACACTAGGCCCCTCTTTATGTTTGCTTTCTTGGCTGTATAGCCAACTCCATTAAAGTGGAGCTGTACAGTGATGAAGACCCGGGTCGCAGTACTGAGGATGAAAGAGGTGAGCGAGTAGAGGAAGGAGGTCCAGAGCAGGGATCTGAGGCTGTTGGATGCTACAGGGAGCTTCCCAATCCTGAAGCCATGCCATCAGGAGCCACCAGACTGCCTAATGGAAAGCTCAAGTGTGACGTCTGTGGAATGATCTGCATTGGGCCTAATGTTCTCATGGTGCACAAACGCAGTCATACAGGTGACTGATCAGTAAAGTGTAGACAAATCCTCTCTGCAGGACACACATCCTGGATTTAGAGTTGTTATTGGAATCAGACTTTTGTGTAACATACACATGAATATACTGTATATGATGATCATATCTGAAAATACTTTTAGAAATACTCCAAATCTGAAATGCTATACAGTCAGCCTCTGATGTACAGTTCTCTGCGTACCTTGTGCTAAATGTGGTAGTGGTGATTGAACAGAACATGTAACATGTATTAATCAGGACACACTTTGGATGTTGAAGGCACTAAGATCTTAGCCCGTTTACATGGGCTTACATATGTGAACACATGGGTTTACATGTTGATGGATGTGTCTTGGGGTTTCAGGTCAGATTTTAGTGTTGAATAATTAACCCCCCTGTTGATACTAGTGTACCAGCTGTCATACCCATGCAGCAGGAGTGGATATGAATGCACAAGAAATACTTCCACATTATTGTGCATCAAATCCATCAGATGGATTTCTTTTTACCAATTCACAGGAAATGTTTGTTTATCATAATAAAACTACTGTTACAAATAACTTACAAGGGAAATAGTCAATCAGTACTGAAAGGGATGTGAAGGAAATGCACCAGACATTGACGTCTGGTTGACCTGTGTCATATATTCACAGGTGAGAGACCATTCCAGTGTAATCAGTGTGGCGCCTCATTCACTCAGAAGGGTAATCTTCTTCGCCACATCAAGTTGCACTCAGGGGAGAAGCCCTTTAAATGTCCGTTCTGTAGTTACGCCTGCCGAAGACGAGATGCTCTTACTGGCCACCTTCGAACCCATGCTGGTAGGACACCATGAGAA
Organism: Gymnapogon annona; assembly: GCA_029814585.1. Taxonomy (NCBI): domain Eukaryota; kingdom Metazoa; phylum Chordata; class Actinopteri; order Kurtiformes; family Apogonidae; genus Gymnapogon; species Gymnapogon annona. The sequence goes on along the minus strand of JAPTHA010000023.1, from coordinate 10,378,489 downwards.
CTGTCTTTGTTGTTCACGGTTCATATGAGTGATTGATTGATTGAATGACTTTATTCGTCCCCAGAGGGGAAATTTCAAAAACAGCAGCTAAAACAAAAGAGTAGAAAAAAAGAACACCAGAGCAGAAACAGATACACAACAGCAAAACTGAATCCTGCACAACATGGACAACAAAGACAGTATACATTATTGAGTGCTTGAAATCCTTGAAAATGCCTGAACTACAATGTCTGATAGTGCCTGAATTTCAGTGTAAGGGCTTGAAAGTGTTTGAATTTGACTTTGAGAGCTAGGAAGTGTTTGCAATTATAAGTTACTTAGAGGTAGGTGGTGCATTCACGTTGACTCCAGGTACATTTACATTATAATTTTTGTCTCATTGGGAGTGTGTCTGAAGAACAGAAAGTGGTTTCCCTTTTTTGCGATAAAACCTTGTGCTCTTTTGCTTTTTAAACTTTTTCTTACTATGAGAAATAATCTTAGATGCTTTTATACATGTATATATATATATATATGTGTGTGTATGTCCTATACATATGTATTTCACCCCGGTGTAAAAGTACTGTGAAAAGTGCTTGCCCCTTAAAAGTGCTTGAATTTGACCTTGAAAAATGTGTATGAACCCTGTTAATTGAACCAGGTTTTAAAATGTTTCGATCGATGTCTACAGTGTCGTCTCCAACAGTGGGGAAGCCTTACAAATGCAGCTACTGTGGACGTAGCTATAAGCAGCAGAGCACCCTGGAGGAGCACCGTGACCGCTGCCACAGCTACTTACAGAGCCTCGAGTCACAGCAAACAACCAACGCTCAGAGTCACGGTATGCCTTTTATCACAGTAAGCCATCCTCTCCAAAGGGCTCATGGTGTTGTCACAGGTGGACATGTCCAGGTTTTATGGACCTATCCTAGCTTTTCCCTCATGTGTTTCACATTTTGATAAAAAGCAACAAAGATAAATGCTGTGGTTTGACACAAGTCTATAACTGTCGTGATGTGTGCCCTGTGCAGGAGAGGACATGAGAGAGCTAGAGTTTATACCAGACTCTCTTCTGCAACCCTCCTCAGATAAGGTGGCATTTATTGATCGGCTCGCCAACAGCATCACCAAACGCAAAAGATCCACACCACAAAAATTTGTAGGTGAGCATTCGGTGTAAATGTGGACAGGTTGAGGAAACTGAAAGCAGCATCACCAATTAAACCACACTTTCACAAGCATGAGCAGCTTTCATAGTTGTACCGTTTCGAAATGCCAGAGCTGCAAACTCAATCAAATGTGAATGATAAATGTATTTGGGTCATTGACTGATAAGACTTTTCAAGAGGTTAGTTTTTAAATTCTAAAAATATGACATATTTCGCCATTATTCAGACCTTTGGAATGTATTGTACACATGCATTTATACAAAAACATAAATTAAGAGGATTTTACTGTTTTTAAAGTGAATTAATAGGACATGTCCTTAATAAAAGGTCATCTGGGGTAACCATAATTTATCTCAAAGTATATATTTCTTTAATCTTCCTAATAGTTTAAAGTAATTAATTATTCCAAGAAGGACAGGCTTGCGTCCTCTTTCATTTTTTGTCATCTGGTAATCATAACTTCATTCTTTAATATCAGTGTCTCCCTAATTTATGTCGTTTCAATACCCATTTTAGTTTAAAACCCATACAACTGATATGTACAGATAGTATCCACATGACCATAGTATACCACCAATTAACAGTGGAGGCAAAACTGATGGATGTTGTATTTGGAATTCAGTACAATTATTACCAATCCTTGATCAACCCCACATGATGTTTTCACATTTCAGATGCAGAAAAATGACCAGTAATTAAAATGTTTGGAGAAAATCCAGTGGCCCTGGGGGTATATGACATATGTGGTTATCTTTTTATGTATTTTGAGAATTTTTTCAATTGAAAAAATTCAGTTGGACAGAAAAAATAGCTGTCCTGTCATTGACCCATTTGTAGTATCCCTTTTGTATAGAGTAATGAATATGTGGTAGTTGATGGTGTTTCCGCAGCCTCTCTATGCAAAAGGCCTGGATGTCTCTTTACCACACTTCATGTCTCTTAGAGAAGAAGATTTGCTCACCTTGTCATATATTCTATGACAATAGTTTACTATGGGTTTGTTGAAAGTAGAAGTTAATTGTTTTTTTAGTCCCAATTGAAGCACTGGCCTATAGTATTTCAGGAAAAGATTCTAATTAAGCAGCTTGACTTAACACGATGCTCCTTTCAACACAAGCCTTCATTGGACTTGGTCAGCGTGGGCGTTACAGTACCATTCAAATGTGTGTTTCCTGTCACAGGACAGAAGCACATCCGCGTCAGCCTCGCAGATGCACCTTATGAGCTTAATGCTGCTTTTGACAAAGATGGCGACATGCATCCAAGGGACGTGGAATCCCCACCCTTTACTGGTCTGGGAGGAGACTATCCCAGTGTAGCAGGTAACGGAGGAGGGCTATCAGACACGCTGAGGCCCCTTCACCTTCCCTCCACTCACCCGTCATGTCTAACTGAACTCAGACCAGTCCACAGCGCCACTCACACCCCCCTTGCTCTCGGCCCAAGGCTGGACTGCACCGGGATGGGAGCCGGCAGCGTGGGGGGGCGTGAAGCAGCAGAGGGTCATGAGGACCTGCCTGCCGGGCGGAGTCATGCACCTTCACCTAGCAATGGTTGCCAGGACTCGACGGACACCGAAAGTATGACAGAGGAGCCATGTAACAGTACGGCTCCGTCTGTTACCGTACACAATAACCATAACAACAGCCACCATCTTCTCCACCCCAACAACAACCCAGCCCCTCCACCTATCACACACCACAGGAGTCGAGAGCGGCACAGTCCAAGCCATGCCAAAGACAGGGAGGCAGAGAGGGAGGATGGAGGCCACCCAGCTCACGCCGTGCAGGCCCCCACTCCGAGCCCACCTACAGCGCCCTCCTCCACCTGCAGAGAGGCTCTGCGTGTGGTGGACGGGGAGGGGCGGGCCGTGCGCTGCTTCCGTTGCGAGCATTGCCGGGTGCTCTTCTTGGACCACGTCATGTTCACCATCCATATGGGATGTCATGGCTTCCGCCAGCCCTTTGAGTGCAACATCTGTGGCCACCGCAGCCAGGACCGCTATGAGTTCTCCTCACACATCGTCCGCGGAGAGCATGTCATTGACTGAGGACAGAGGCGGAGCACTGACAAGAGGGTCTGGTGGGATTTGGTCCACAGAAACATGAAAGCACTTTGACAAAATGCACTTTAAGGTAAACGCATCCACGTAGATGAAGAGCTGACGCACTCCTTCATCCATGAACGTGCCTTGCTCTAAAATACAGAATCTGCACCTGATGAACACATACTTTAGATGGTTTTGACTGTTGTCCATGAGCCAAACACTTACTCTTGTGCACTTTACACCATACTGAAAAAGACAGATAAATGGAACATTGATCATAAAAGCAACCTGACACATCAATTACGCCCTGACCCTGGACAATTCCTAAATTTGTCAAAGTCATCTGAGTTGTTGTGCAATGGATGTCGTATGAAGCTTAGAGGAACCAAGACCAAACTTGGAGGCCAGGTCCGAGTCGAGCAGATGTGTTAAAGCTTTTCAATAAGGTAGAAATGCACTTTTGGTTTTGAGTGGGGATGGGTTGATTTGATCGATGTCGTTAATCATGACCTTAGTTTAGTGGACATGGGTTAAATGAGTCCAAATGAAGGCCCGTTTGTCAATGTTGTGTTGGCTTTTGTTGCACTGAACTTGCCGGAACATTCTGATGATATTAAAATATTTTGTAGAATACCTTAATGATCTGCACGTTTCTCTCTACAATTGGTAAAAGGTGACAGAAGCGTGAGTATCACCTCCACCGTTTCATAAGTGCATCAACCATCTCCACATGTTGGGATGACGTGATGTCACTGAACTCACCGTGGCCACTCAAGCTACCTGTTGGTCCTTATGTTCCAAACTCTTTTTGTGGTTGACCTGTAATTTTGCTAAATAATTATTTTCCTACTCAACCAAAATGTCACATTGATATTTAGAACCTTCTGTGCAAAGAAACAATTCAGCTAATTTATCAAAGACTAATGTGAGGTGTTTAACCCTGCGTTGCCTGGACAGAAATGCCCTCCACATTTGTTATTCAGATTTATGGGTGATCCTAGATTATTCAACAATAGTCATTTAAATACTGCAACGAGGATAAACTCATGACTACAGACACTCTTCCAACACATATTAAGCACAGAGATGCTAACACAAACACGCACCTAGTCCATAATTGCGTCCACAGTCCTTTTGTAGATGTTTGCCATGAAACACAGTCCCAGTGACTTGTGTAAATGTGTGGTGCCCATCAACTCGGTCTGTTGTTTTTGTCAGATTTGCTACTTTGGTGTATTTTATTGAATATTTCTACACAATTGCCCAAGATCCTTTTGTTTGTGGTGAGTTTTGCTTTTTGAAGGTTCTGTCAGAACAAATGGAAGTGCGTTCTATCAAATGTTGAAGCTCCAGTCCACAGACCAATGTATGACATTGTTCCATAAATAGGTGACAGTAGCTGTGGTTCTAAAAGCACAGATAGAAGAACATTGATAACAGCTGTGGTTCTAAAAGCACTGAAGGAACATAGATTACAGTAGCTGTGGTTCTATAAGCACCATCAGAACCCTTAACTGAGCCAAAGAACCATTGTTTCTTAAGCGGTCAAATGAACTCTAGTCCTTTTATAAATGTGTTTATATAATGTGGGTAGAAGGGCACTAAATGTGTCTATTTTCATTGTTCTGTTAGTAGGTGTTCAAAAATTGCCTTGTTTTTACATATTTTACAAAAGACACAGGCATTTGAGATTTCAACGTTCTTGAACTGGTCTAAATCGTTTACACTGGTGAAGTACAGCTATGTGTGTGGCTTTTGAGTGTTCTTTTACAACTAGGCAGACAAGCACGTCTCTTCATTGAATGTTGACTGGTTCCACACGTTCTTGCCTTAATGTGAGTCCGTCACTTTAATGGGCACAGGATTCCTGAGTCTTGAAAGGTTTTCCATGAGTTTGTGGAAGGTTTAGATCAGGGGTGTCGTGGCGAAACATGCAGCCAGGGGGCCAAATGCAGCCCCTCCAAAGCTTCCAATCCAGCCCATGGGATGAATTTGTGAATTGCAAAACTTAGACAAGATATTTACAAAAATAGTTCAGGTCCCATGAACAGAGTGGGAAAAATATTATAACAAATAAAATATTACATAAACAAATATTCAGATTTCAGTGTAGTTTTCCTGTGTAAATATTTTCATGTAATTTTCCTGTATTTACAATAAAAGTATCTTTTCACAAAAAACACAAATAACCTGAACAAATATGAACCTGAAATATCTGAAGAAAAGTGTAATTTGATCAATATTTTACTGGTTATTAAATGTTTTGTGTATTTGTAGATCCACTGAGATCTTTAAGTTAGAATGTACATGCATAAATTATATGCTAAAGTACAATATTGATAAAATTACACTTATTTTAATGGATATGTATAAATTACAAACGTTTAAATTACTTGTTTTAATGGACATGTAGAAATTATAAACTGAGGTGTCATTAAAATTGCACTTATTTTTCTTGAGAGTTTTGAGATTGTTTAATGTTATTCACGTTGTTTTAAAGGACAGTTTGTAGACTTAAGCATTTTCATCATATAATTGCAGTTGGAGTTGACATTATTGGTATGTGATTAGTATGTTACTGTACTGGTCCACACTAAATCTGGCTGAATTTGGCCCCTGAATTCAAATGAGTTTGACACCCCTGGTTTAGGTGCTTATGACTCAAAAAGGTGTACTCGCAAAACAAATAAGATCAGAATTTGAACTTGTCAAACTATTCCAGTACCACCCGGCTGGATAGCTGAGTTTGTAAAGCACCGGGCTGGTGCATAGGGGGATACTGGGTTCGACCCCTGGTAAGAGCGTCCAGTGGGTTGTGTCAGGAAGGGCATCTGGCGTAAAAACTCCTGCCAAATCAAATAAGTGAATTGCATTTGCTGTGGCGACCCCAGAAGGGAAAGGCCGAAAGAAATCGTAAAAACTATTCCAGTGCCACATACTCCATGTATGTTTCTGAGTTGGTCCTGCCCACGTTTTTTTTTTTTTTCTCTCCATTTGGTTTGTTGAGCAAAGGTTCTGACCTCTTAGGAAAACCGTGGGCTTTGATACAAACGGACATCAATGTTGTCATTAGAAGTCATTCACGGTGTTTGAGGAGCAGAACATTTTAAACATTTTCTACATGTCTGACTCCAGTCATGATGGTTTTCGTGCCTTTGTCTCAGACATCTTTTTCAAATTAAAGCTCGTTAATATATGGCAGTTACGAAACTTGACTGACTCTTCACTACTCAGTCAAGTTTTGTTTTGTGTTTTCACACTTTATTTGTAATACCATCCATCAGACCTCTGGTGACAACACTAAAAGACAGAGATGGAACTACAGGACACACAAACTGAAAGTTGACCATGTCAACAAGGGAGTCAGTCATTTTAGTTCAGGGTCCAAATTCAGCCAGATTCAGTGTGAAGTAGGTGCACCAGTACAATAACAGTTTCACATCAATAAGGTCAACTCCACACTCCATATGATGGAAATGTTTACATCTACAAATTGTCCTTTAGAACAATGTGAATGACAACCTCAAAACTAAAAAATTAGTTATTTTAACAAAACCCCAACTTATACTTTATACATCTTTAGATTCCTTTAATCATCCCACTCGGGTACATTTCCAAAAGTTCATTACAGCTTTAACAGATCATAGATCTACAAACACATGCAACAGAATATTAAAAATACTTTATACATTTCAGGTTTATATTTGTTCAACTTGATTTGTTAAGATTTTAGTGGAAATATGGAAAGGTTAGATGAAAATATATATACACAGAAACTAAGAAGTTGTATTTATATTGATATCTTTCCACTCTGTACATGGAGCCTGAACTGTAATTTCTGCATTTCAAATTCATTGCACGGGACAGGCTACCTGTAGGTTTGAGTTGACATCCGGCAAGTGACAGAACTCATGACAGACCAGGCCTATACACACGTTTGAGGTCTTGGGTTAATTTGTTTGGAAATGTGATGCATGAACTTAAATAGTGATGTTCATTCAACCTTCAGACACTTTTTTTTCTATGTCTTAACCAAATGAAATCAGCCAGTTTGTCATTTCTTTAACGTGGTGGAATCGTGTGTACGTTTGTCCTTTTTGGCTTTCACCATCCATTAACTCCTTGAGTCTTTACAACTGTAAAAGGTCAATATTGCTTTAAATTACTGCAAACCCTTTTCAAATGTATCATATGTAATTATGCATTTGTGTAATTTGATCTGAAACTACTGTAAGTTTTGTACTGTAATAAAGTTATTCCAAATGAGGCGTTTCCAGTTATTAACAAGGCACTTACAGGTATCACTTCATTTTCTTCTATCACTTAAGACAGTTCTGGAGGTTTGTTTAGTTGCACAGAAATGCTAAGTGTGGTTTAGTTACGTTTATCCCCAATTTACACAAATTAGCTTTTGTCTTAAACCTCAAAGCAACATGGACCTTACTCAAATTTGAAATTGACTTAATTCAGGGCTCCAAAGTTCTACATTTCTCAAATTGAATGCAATGGAATGTTACAAATATTCACTCAAGCTTGAATTGATCAGATTTTCTAACCAAACCTAAACCCCATTTGACTTTGGGGCACAAAACTGAAGATTAGGTTTGTATTGCCATACCTTGACAAATTAACAGTTTGTTGTTGTCCCCCAGAAGTCTGCAGGTGAAGTCAAAACTGTCAGCAAGTTAAGTGCTAACTATGCTGGATAAGGGGAGGCATGAATATATGACTTGATGTTTTAGACCTGATAAAGAATGAACTTCACACTCAACATTTTCTTCAGGACTGTTTATTCTTGTTCACACCATCCTCAATTTATTCTTCACACAGGCTTTGGAGGCGCTCTTGGTGCACCGGCCTGTAAAACAACGGTCTCAAGTTAGAACACTAGCCTTTACATCAAACAACTCTGAGTATAAGAGCAGTTATCAGTGATAATTCCAACAGCGATGAGTGCTCAACAACACAGATTCAGAACATCAATACTCACAGTGGGCCTGAATCTGGGTGGGGGGGTGCGGTCCTTCCGGGCCTCACAGGAGCGGTTCCTCACCACTTTACTGTGAATGGCACAGCTGACACAGTAATGCAGCTTCACATAGAGCTTGGGAAGAGGGTACACTGCAGACATTGGACAGGGGAAAAAATTACAACTTGCAGCAGGGATCTAAATTCCAAAACAAAAACCTCTAATTGTATGACTCACCCTCATAGGTACAGGCCTCTGTGATGTCTCTCACAGCAGCTGCCTCCACTATGTTCCTGATGACAAACTTCTTGATGGCCTTGTCCTTGGGCACACAACGGGCACAATTGGTGCAGCGAATGGGCTGCACATGCCCACGGCCTTTCTTAGCACGACCGTTATTCCTCCTCTTCTTGGTCTGGAAAAACAACAGAGGTGCAGAATAATACCTCAAAATTGTAACACTTGTGGAAATAAATGCTGGATTTACATTCTAAACTTTGCACTGGTGCGCATGTGTGACCTGCCATGTACATATAGTTAACGTCGAGGCGAATTAGGGTTCAGAGTATGAGTTTGAAATTGAATGACATTAACAGGAGAGAGATTCTAAAATAAATGAAAAATAATTAACAATCAACGGTTATTAGATGCGAGTGTGGAATTAATGTTTTCCGGTACTTACTATTTCAGTGCTTCGTGCTTTTGGACAAACGCGTGTCACGGTAGCCGTGTTTTAAACCCCACTTAACAACATCCCTTACACCACCATCTTACAGTTGCCACTATTAGTTACTATATTGGCAAATGTAAGGCTTACAACTCGTGCTCCATTTTATCCCAAATGACTCCATTTTCTTTTTTTTCATCCGTCGCTGGCTCACAAACACATGCACAAAACGACTAGCCATGCTAACCGTTAGCTTTAGGCCTAAACTCATTTTTAACCTCTTCGACTGACATCTGTAAACTATTTCGCGTATTTCGAGTTTGTTGTCAAATCAACACATCTAATGGGGGCCTCACTTTATGCTTTTCTACTTAAAATGTCAATATTTTATGTTTTTATGATACGAGCGGCGCCTTCACATACTTACCATGTTGAACGGGAAGCTGGAAAGAGGACCGGAAGAGGTTGTACCACAAGAAATAGTGCAATTCCGCTCCGCCCTCGAAACCGTTTGAATGTAAAATAAAAGTATCTAGATTTCACGATTTTCTATTCCAACATTATGTATTACCTATGCATTACTGATCGATATTATTATAAAATAATTTCAAAATACGTAAAGGTTAATCCAAATGTCTTTAAAAATGAATTTTTATGGCGGAAGGATATCATTACGCTTGGTTTGTTTCCTGGCGTTGCCCGAGTGAGCGGAGTTTCATTTATGTTAGTACATTGAGTTTAACGTGTAGAGAGAAACACTTTGAATAAAAATAAGTCCACAATTGCTCATCAACAAATTAGGAGGAGCGCACTGATCCCATATTAGACATAAGTGAAGTGGGTGTCCTGGAAGCAGATAAATTGAACAGTGTCGTGGGTCATGTGATATTTTGACTGCTGGGCCACAGCATCTCTAAAAGACTTGTTGGTGTTCATAGTCTTTCGTTGGTTTAAGGATAGACAGAGTCACGGACACCCACTGCTCACTGACAAAGGACCAATAGAAGAAGGTTGCCGGGTTTGAAGGGTCCCATTATGTTTTACATCATGTGGATGGACAGGTGCACCTGCTGAAGAACCTACAAAGTGAAGGCAGTGTGATGTTCAGAGCAATATTATGCTGGGAAACCTTAGGTCCTGCCTTACACGTGGATAGCAATTTAACACCTACCACCTATTAAATAGTGTTGCTGACCCTTCCATGGAGATGGTTTTCCTTAATGGCTGCAGTATATTACCCTGTGTGCAAAAATGGTAAAGGAACACAGCCATGAGTTCCATCTATTGACTTGGCCTCCAAATCAATCAATCAACCAATCAAATTTTATTTATATAGCCCTTAATCACTCGACAGGTCTCAAAGGGCTTCACACAACACTAAATAACAACATCCCCTGG
>JAPTHA010000023.1:10301449-10318308 GCA_029814585.1 Gymnapogon annona | reverse complement strand
TATACACACAGTATATATATATGCGATAGACCAGCGGTTAAATGCACACTCTCCCCATTGAAGAACCACCACCCTCATTTTAATCAAATAATGCAATACTTACCCGACTTCAGTGTAACAGTCACAACTGACGCACCTTGATTTTTGATGTATTGTACATATTCCCTCTGTCTGTATAGAGGATTCGCTTTTTATATATTTTTGTATTTCCTTGTAGTTTTACATAGTGTAAATATTTCTTGGTATAATTGTTTGGTAGTTTGTACAGTCTTTACAATCCTTTTGCAGTTGTATTTTTATGTACAGTTTTCTTGCGCGTTAAATGTTTACTGCTAAAGAATCAGCTGCTGAACTGATTTTCATTGTTCTTGTAACAGTGACAATAACGTAACGTAAGTCTCACTGCATTGGCATGTGAGATGTGTGATTCATAAATGAATAACATTTTTGAAAATGTTGATTACTACTATTGTGATCTGTAGTGTTAAATATTTCACAACATATTTACACTTCTTTGTAATCTAGGCCATTTAAGATGATAAAAGTTCTGCACTAAACCTAACAAATGAACATCTTTTTATTGCTTTAAACTACTTTGACGTATTCAATGTAAATAAAAGTAGAGGCATCTGTACATGTTTTCAGATGTGATGTCATGGATGCATGGTCATTGTGGCAGAATGGGTGAAACACAGTATGAATGTTTGTCAACCACAGGTGTTGACTGGTCTCTGAAGGATTCATCAGAGAGCTAGTGGTGGGGCTTTTCTTGTTGAATCTGTGGTACATACTTCTCTTGTTGGTGTTTTGTTATCATCCAGAGGCTCTCCGTCTGGTCGTGGAAACTGCCAAACCTGGGGTGTCAGTCCTCAGCCTCTGTGAGAAGGGCGACGCCTACATAATGACAGAGACTGGAAAGGTCTTCAAGAAGGAGAAGGAAATGAAGAAAGGTGAGTTGGAGGTGGCCTGGTTGGTGTGGTCCACTGCAGATTTAGCTGAACATGTTTGTGACTCCAGATGAGTTCTAGTGGTTGAATGGTGGCACGTTGTGATGCTGAAGCTGTGGATGGTGTTCAACTGAAGACTTGGTGGTTCTCTTTTCCTCTTCTAGGCATTGCCTTTCCCACCAGCGTCTCAGTCAATAACTGTGTTTGCCACTTCTCTCCCCTGAAGAGTGACCCTGACTACACACTTAAAGATGGGGATCTGGTCAAAATGTAGGCACCACGTTCTGAATTAACGTTCCCCCCCCCCCCCCCGTGCTGTCAGTCTCCAGTGTGTTGTCTCCCTTGTTTCTTTGTGGTAACTGGGCCTGTTTGGGGGGGGGCTATCCCTTCTGTCTGTCTGTGTGTCCTCCAAGTAAGGTTAGGTGTTTTCTTGCAGCACATACAGATTTGATGTCACTTAAGCTTTGATGGTTTACAAACTGCATGATCCTATTTATGTATTTTGTCACAACACACCTTAGTTGTTGTCTTGCAGCTAACGTCGTCCCTTTTGTGATCTTCATTGTTCATCATTCGTGTGGTTTCATGCTTAATTTATGTTTTTCACATTGACACACTTATCGAATAGATTCTGCAGTGTTGATCCACCATAAATCCGTCCCAATTTTCTAGCCGATCTTTAGGCGAGACGTAATTCACATTGGATTAGATTGTGCATTCATTGGCTATAAAAGATTAGTTTATTTTTGTCCCATCGTCTTCCCTGTCCCATCTGTTATTTAGCTCTTATTATGTGTCCATAATGGACATATCGTCCTCTGACACTGTGTAATTGGTTGTTTCCTCTTTCCATTATATTAATTGTTGTGTGACATTTGAACTTGAAACATCATGTCCATTTCCCAGTTTGGGATTAATAAAGTAATTCTATTCTATCACTGACTTTGGTTTGATGATGGTTTGTCTTGTTTGTGTTTGGCTTTGTGTAGAGATCTAGGGGTTCATGTTGATGGCTTCATTGCCAACGTTGCTCACAGCTTTGTGGTGGGAGCCACTAAGGTAAATGCCTATTTGCAGTCGGCTGTATTTACGTTGCCTACTTGAAACCCTGCTCTAATTGTGTGTCGCTGTGCAGGAGAACCCTGTTACTGGACGGAAAGCCGACGTTATCAAAGCTGCCCATCTGTGTGCAGAGGCAGCTCTTCGCCTTGTCAAACCTGGCAACCAGGTAATCGGATACTTTGGCACCATAACAGATGGTGTAATTGTACTTATACAAAGTTTATGTACAAAAACAAAGTTTATAGAAACACAACTTGTACTGCACTGCATCTTTAATGGACTTGCTTATTCAGACCCAGTTTATGTTGATGTGTATTTATAACACAATCTAAAGCTGTAACATTCGACAACACTTGTATTTGGATAAACTCTGCAATGGTTTGAGCAGTATACTCTAATCTTTTTGTACACCATCGATTGGTTTATTGTGCAACATTTTTTTCACACACCTGTCTTTAAGTTGTGGATGAATACAACAAAATAAAATTATTGGACCAACATAAAAACTGGCGTTTAGTATATATAATACACACTTATTATTATAAGTGTGAATCCACTATGTATGCAATTTGGTTGATGTGATGCTAGCAATAACGTCGCACCAACAACATAACATATGAATAACGGCCATGAATAACCAAAGAAACTTTACAGAAACATTTGTTTTTTGTTAATTTTTCCAGTTTGAGGGTTTCTGTATAGTGCTAATGTATTATGTGTTAGCAGTTAGAACAGCCTTTTGAAGAAGGTAGTGGATGCAGGTAACACGTGACCATCGTCGGAGATGTGTTAATAGATGAATACACTAGTTTTTCAAAATAAAACATCCTCCAATAATAGAACACAAATCATTTAAGTATGTATTCTTTCTGGGCGTTCCGGTACCAATTGACCAGCGGACTGGTATCAGTCCATGGGCCGTTGGTTGGGGACCACTGCTTTAGATTATGTAAATGACTTGTAATGTTAAAGGGGCAGGAGGGTCGGGGTGGAAAAGGCACATAAAGTTGTCAAATGCACATAAACTTGTGAATCAACACTGATCAGATCATGTCAATTACGTCCTGTATGACATTTGACATATGTATGTCATTTTCACAGTACTTTTCAGTATGACATTTCGTTGCCAGATTCATTGTATGTCTGTGTTATGACAATTAAAGGAAATCTAAGTATGCATTTGTCTACACGTCAAACACCCGCTGACCAGCAGTTTGGGCTTTACAGTCAAGTGTCGTTGATTTCTTGTGTTTTTGACATATCTTTTGCCTACCCCAAGGCTGAACATAAACAGCTTTATGGATATGCTTAAACTTTAATCCACTTGAACCTTTAGATCTTCTCAGATTTTCTCCATGTCCTTTGTATTTCCACATCCCCACCGCGTACAGATGTATTTATTGAAGATCCTTGTAGTGGACCATTGCATCCTTACATCAGAACGCCACCATAAAACTGAGAAGCCAAGCTTTAGTGTGTGTTTTGTCATTATCTTGGAGTTGCTCGTTTGATCCTAAAATCATTAAATATATCTTTCTCTCAGAACACACAGGTGACTGAGGCTTGGAACAAGATAGCCAAGTCCTTCAAATGTTCCCCTATTGAGGGTGAGTTGAAACTTGAATGAAGTGTCACGGACAAGACATTGACACCAAATGAAAGGGTTTTGTCCTTTAGCTGCTGTGTTTTGTTATTCTATATTTTATTGATGTTTGTATATATTGTTTTGTGTTCTGTTTTTGTCTTTTTGTTCCATATATGTTTATTTTTATATATGTTTTATATTTATACACATTGTCTTTTGTTTTTATATAAACGTAGTTAGATAAAATATACTTGTCCCTAGGGAATTTTTTTCCCCTGGACTCTGTTTATACCTGTTGTCTTTTGCTTTTATGTATGTTTATGCTTATATATCTTGTTTTTATATATGGTGAGATGTCTCAAGGTTTTGTTCATGTACATATATTTTTGGTTGGATCCATGTGTTTCCTTTGTGTTTTAAAGGTATGTTGTCTCATCAGCTGAAACAGCATGTGATTGATGGTGAGAAGACAATCATTCAGAACCCGACAGACCAGCAAAGGTATCACAAGGCCTATCGTCTGGGAGTTGAAAGTCTATAAATATGACATGACGAGATCAGCTGTCTGGATGTGGACATGTATGTGTCTGCTTTGTCACTTACAGGAAGGACCATGAGAAGGCAGAGTTTGAGGTCCATGAAGTGTACGCTGTGGATGTTCTGATCAGCACTGGAGAAGGAAAGGCAAGAGATGGAGGTCTGAGGACCACCATTTATAAGAGGGACCCCAGCAAGCAGTACGGCTTGAAAATGAAAACGTCTCGCACATTCTTCAGTGAGGTGGAGCGACGATTTGATGCCATGCCCTTCACTCTGAGGTAGAACCCCACATGGTTCTTACCCGTTATGTTAAGAACAAGTTTTACTGGGACTGAGTTATGCAATGTTAACAGTCATGACTCGGTAACAAATATCCTCTAAATGGACAGATTCATATATATGCTGCATATATATATCGGGGTTTTGTATGGGTGCCTGAAACCCTGGCAAATGCTTGAATTTTAATGATTTGTTTTCAAGGTCTGAAGGAGGCTGAGTAGCTTCCCTTTTTTGGGATAAAACTGTTCTCTTTTCATTTCTAAACATTGTGCTCTTAAGGAAACATAATTTTGCATCTTTATAGCACAATACAAGGTACATAAATGTGATTAAAAAGTGAAAGAACTACTAATTAGTATATGTAATCCTGTAGATGAGTATTTAAACCCAGCAATAAGGCACTAATGTTTTGACAATGACCCTTATAAGTGCTTCAATTTGACCTTGAGAAAGTGTATGTACCCCTATATATGTGTTTTTATGTGTGTATAAGAATTACTTTGGTAGCATCTAGAAGACTTGTGTGGAACACATGGGCCTGTTCCACAAAAGGGGGGCTGTGTAGCACGTCGTCCCCCAGACCCACAAAGACGACAATCAGCACATGGTCTTGTTCCATATGTGATAATGCAGCACAACAGCTGATGGTTTCATTCTGTTTGAATGTCTGAAAAGTGGTGCAGTGAGAGCCATTTTTCCATAAAATGTAGTGTTAAGTCTTCACACAAAGAGTAATCTGGCCTTCACTGGGGTTGTGCTCTTTGTGGTAGTGTAAGTGTGTGACTGCAGATGTTGACCTGGTTAACCCTTTGTCCTTCAGGGCGTTTGAAGATGAAGGCAAAGCCCGTCTGGGTGTGGTGGAGTGTGCCAAGCATGAGCTGCTACAGCCCTTCAGTGTTCTGCACGAGAAAGAGGGTGAGCCTCTACAACTGATTTATTTATGATATTTCATTATACAATATTACAGTTGCGTTCATACATGACACCTGGCTGGATAGCTCAGTTGGTAAGGCACCGGGCTGATATATAGGGGGTACCAGGGTTCGATCCCTGGTAAGAGCATCCAGTGGGTTGTGTCAGGAAGGGCGTAAAAACTGCCAAATCAAATAAGCGAATTGGATTTGCTGTGGTGACCCCGGAAGGGAAAAAGCAGAAAGATTCATACACGACAAAACATTCACAACTCACAATGGCAGGATCAGAGACAACAGACAAAGAGCAACATACTAAGAACACAAAAAACACAAAACGTGTATATAGAGCTGAACCAATGTGGTGTGCTGGTGCATTTTCCATGTAGTTTATAAATGGTTCCATTTTCTCATCCAGTAGGTTATTTTCTCCAGGTCCACACAACTATTGTCTTCTAACCACATCTTTATTGAAAGGGGAGCAGGATATAATTTCCAGTTTCTATCAATACATTTCTTAGTGATTTTATTTGTCATTTTCTTCACGTTTGAGATGAGTTATATTCACTAGTAGACAGACTTCAGTGTCCAGAAAAACTACACTTTAAGAGCTTGGTCTTTGTATAGTTATTTTTTATATTTAAAATGTGGCTTTACGTTTTCTTCATGGCTCTTTGTGTGTGTGTGTGTGTATTCTCAGGAGAGTGTGTAGCTCAGTTTAAATTCACGGTGCTGCTGATGGCCAATGGGCCTCACAGAATCACCAGTGGACCCTTTGAGGCAGATCTGTACAAGTCAGAGCATGAGGTTCAGGATCCAGAACTGAAGGTGGGTTTAAAGGTCTTTGACTGGGAGAAGTTGTGTCTCATCAAGTCCATACTCAAAGGTTTCCTCTTTTTCTAGACTTTACTACAAAGTTCTGCAAGTCGTAAGACACAGAAGAAAAAGAAAAAGAAGGTGAATGTTAGTGCTGTAATGTTTGTTCATGAAACCTGAGTTGAATACAATTTTCATTGACTGACTTTTTAACTTTCACGTTTCAAATGTCCTTCAGGCTTCAAAGACAGCAGAGAATGCAACTGGACAACCAACTGAAGAAACAGCAGAATAAAAACTGCCTTTTCACTTCTGCAAGACCCCAAAGACAAACCAAACAAAACACCACAACTTTCTACCACATATGTTTTACTAATTAAAATGTTAAATTGTCAAGAAAACTGGAGTTTTACCTTTGAATACAGTTGTTTGACTTGACCAGTCTGCTTAACCCTTTACTGCAATGATGGAACGGAACATGGATGACATGTTGCTGTTTTTTCTTCCCTAACTTGACCAGTAAAAATAAAGAATATTTGCAGAAATATTATTTTTAATAGATACATTTTACTGCATTGATTGAACAGAACACGGATGATATATGGCTGTTTTTTCTTCCCTAACTTGACCAATAAAAAGAATATTTGCAAAAATATTTTTAATAGATAAATTTTAAGTGTGACGAGAAAGTCTCCTTGTCATGTTTCAGACAGTTCTGACAGAATGCTTGAGTGAGTAGTTATATTTGGCACCGAGGCTCATTTTTCAATATATACGTCAGCAAATTTATGGTCAGAAGAAAGTCTAGGTACACTTCTGGTTTAGGCTCATGTCTTCACATACGGCATATCAGAGAAGTTGCCAGTTTTATTACCCCAACCATCATGAAACACTTCTCTGTTTCGTGCAGTAAAGGGTGAACTTGATGGAATCATTTTATCCTGAAACTGATGCATTGGAAATAATTACGCAAAATTACTCTTAAAGCAATAAACCTGAGCAAAAGACTGGAATATCTTTAAACATACAAGCAAAACAGTCCTTAGCTTGACTATAGGTGACAAACTTGATATGTTTACTGCTATTCCCCCTGTGTTCCAATTTGAAGACTCTTCGTTTAGTGATACCAGAGTCCCGCTTGGCTCAGTCACTGGTATTGTGAAGCATGAAAACTTGATCCTTTTTTTTTTTAATCCTTCCCTGGGTGTCTTCTGTAGAGTATGATAATTTTAGGTTTTGAGTTGGTCAGAGTTCTGAGAAGTGACCAGATCAGATTTTTCATCAACTGAATGGTGAAAAAGTAAAATCCTGCCTTGTAGCTCAGTCAGTGGGCAAAGGAACTTTACAAATAATGAAATAAAAAATGTGTTTCCTACATTTGTCTTTGTTTCTCTGGTCTGTGTGTGGTTTTTTTTTTAGGTTCAGAATTTAACAAGTATAACTGGCTACCTGTTTAAATGATAATTTTGCTAAAGTAATTCACTTGAAATATTGGTGCCTCGGCAGCTGTCAACTGACTTGACTTGATGGGTGACTGTGGCTCAGTTGGTACAGTGGGTCGTCCAATGGCAGAAGGGTTGGCGGTTGGAATCCTGGCCCTGACTGTCCATATGCCGAAGTGTCCCTGAGTAAGACATTGAGTGGTGTTGTGTAACTGTCGCTCGCTGTTGTGTGAATGGGTAAATGTGAGTCTGTGTAGAAAAGCACTATGTAAGAGCAGTGCATTTACCATTTGATGTATCACGTTGAAATCCAGCTGCCCAGATATAGTCAGAAAGGTAACTAAACATGAGGAATACAAAACATTCATTTAGGGTTGGCAGTGATTGTCACTTTTAGCCAGTGGGCTCTATCTGTGACAAAAACACCTTTAAAATGATTACATTTCATGCGGTATATTATAATATAAAACTGGCTCAGTCAAACATTCCTTAATAAGCAGCCGCAATTTGCTCTTAAATACGGCGAGATATTCATACGAATCAAATGACGGATTTAACACTTGACTACATTTCCCATATATCCACCACGGGTGTCATTTAAATATGACGCACTATGATTATAAATACCGCCCTCTTCTTCCGTCACATCCTCTTTCCGTTGCTCTTCTCGCTTTGAGGTAGGGAAGTTGGCTTTACCGCAATACAATCCAAAGTAATCATTAAAGTTTACCTGTCATCCAAAGTCTTAAACATATGTGTTTCTTTTATTTTAACAGAATCTCTCCACACGATGAGAGCCAAGGTAATTAAACCGTCCGCTGGCTTGATATAAGTGATTTTTCTTTTCGTCTGCAGTCGTACAGCTGCTAGCTAACGTCAGAAAACGCATTTTAGCTCTTCATTTGGGCAAACTGGACCTTTCTGCTTAAGCCGTGTATTTCATCACTATCATCTTGTTTTAAAAGTTTCTAACTTGACACAAGCCAAGTGTTTCTTTGTGTGATGTTGCTAACGCTACTGAAGGCTAACAATCGTGGCTAACAATCCTGCACGATAAGCTACTGGTATATTCCATCTGCTTAAGTTTACTGCAGTCAGTACGCACTTGCACGTTGCTTCGAATCTACCAGTCCTTACTATCCGTTGTCTTGAGTGCTCTCGACGTCATACTGTGCCGTTTTGTTAAGTTGGCTTACATAAACGTGTGTATAACTGTTTGACAATTTTGCTTCCCACAGTGGAGGAAGAAGCGCATGCGCAGGTAAGCAAAATACATGTCTACTTTTCGAAAACGAGGCCATTGAATCTAGAGTAGTCGATTGTACAGCCATCTCAATGCTTGTTCTATGAAATGCATATGTAATGTAGGGAATGTTTGCCTTATTTATAATTGTCAATGCTATGAAACAGTCAAATCTCTTGGGTTGATAATGATGATGGTCAAGTGCGATGTTGGGTGTGGGAAATGTATATCAAGTCAAATTTGTCGTCTTCAACAGGCTGAAGCGTAAAAGGAGAAAGATGAGGCAGAGGTCAAAGTAAGCCCTCATCCCCGACCAGCTGTGATCCTGTCAACTGTGGTCACGGGCTTCAGACAACCATGTTTCTCATGAAGCCTGCTGTGGATGCTGACCTGCTATGGATGCTGGACAGATCTTGAACATCAGAAATACAGCTGCGTTGTTCATGGACCATAATAACGTCTCTTTAAACACAACTCTTGTGGTGTTTTGAACAATAAATGAAGTATGTTCTTAAAAGTTTACCTTGAGCACCGGGCTTTGTTTTGAGCATAAACGATATTGCTGTTCGATGTATGGAAAACTTGGTTCAAATTATGATTTCAATAGAATATCATTTGTCATAACACACTTGTTGCAATAAAATTATGCAAGACAGGACAACACAAGATAGGGACAACACAAGATAAAAAGTGATTGAAACTGCAGACGGCTAATGGTATACAATACTTTGGCAGGTAGTAGTCAAACTGTTAAGCGACTTCAAAATGTCAAAGTGGTTGGTAACTTTCTCCGCTGGCCAGCTGATGGGTTTCAGGCATTGATTTTTGCTCTGACTTGCTAGTTTCATTCTTGCACCCTGGTCCTAATTCAATTTTCCCAGATAGTCAACATCTTTTAAACTGTCTTCAGGTAACAATGACTCAAGGACAGTTGTATGTGATCAAACTTATTGGTAAAGGTACGTCCTTCATGAGTGAGTGTACAGTATCAAAAATATTGGATTTCCAGGGCTACCATTAGTTTGTACCAAGTGGTTTGCTTAATGATGTAGACTGCATTATTTAAATGGAAAATAATCGTGCTCTGAGTCCAGACCTTGTCACAGAGTGTTTGAGGCATAATGGTGTAAGACTAATGCACAAAGCAATTAACCATCATGCCTTGGGCCCACAACACACACCTGTGAGATCAGTATTATTATCTGGGATCAATCCAAACTGAGTTTTTATGAAGTGCCAAATCTTAAGTTCTCTTACAAGGTTTTTTTTAAGTTAAGGTTTATTTGAACATGATTTAAAAAAATATATATATCAGTTTGCTTCCACATGTTCAAAAGGAGTGGGAGGAAGTCTAAACTTATTAAATCCCACCTATTCTCCCTGCACAATGTGGAAAGTATACATACATATATATGTGAAAAGTCTACATATATATATACAGTATATATGTGTGTGTGTATATACCTCTGCATTATTTTCAATGTCTCCCTTTTCCCTAAAAATAACACACTGCCACTAGCAGTAATAATCCATTTAGAATACACACATGATCATAATGAAAAGGACATAAAGCAAACAATAAACCCAAAAAAGGAACAACTTGTACTGAACAGAAATATATAGATACACAGTAGCACAGTTATGTTGAACCGGTATAATAACAGTGAAATGAAATATCCTTCAGTCACTCTCACTCAACTCATCCCTGCGTCCCGTAAAAGAATGTGACACATTTTATTTTGAATTGTGTTAAGTTGCGACATCTTTTTAACCCGTCGTCCATACTGTTCCATAGTTTTACACCACAGAATGAAATATAAAATCTTTTAATGTTTGTAGGAATTTTATTCATTTTAAAATGATCCTTCCCGTGTAATTGATAACCTCCCTCTCATCACCTAAACATGTTTTGAATATTTTGTGGTAATTGATAATAATGGGCTTTGTACATGATTTGTGCTGTTTGCAAGAAAAGTGAATGAGTATGATCCAAATAACCTACATTATAAATTATCCTTATTGACTGGTTTTGTAAAGTAATTAATGACTTACTGTTGTCTTATAATTGTTTCCCCAAATCTCTACACAGTAATTTAAGTATGGTAAAATCTGAAAAACTCAAACCATACTATTCAATCATACCCAATCACCAACTCTTAAACACAAATACAGGTTTAAATGAGACTCATCCTCTATTAAATATTTAGGTGTGAAATTAAAAAAAGACATCTCCAAGCTATACTCTGACAACTACACGCATATTAATGCACAGATAAACGAGGATCTTGATAGATGGGTCCGTCTACCCCTAGATCTCGGCAACAGAGTAATGACGATAAAAACAAATATTTTACCTAAACTGCTTTACTTGTTCCAGTCCTTACCTATCCATATTCCCGATAGCCAATTTAGACATGAATGGGACAAGATGATTTCCTGATTTATTTGGAACAGCAAAGCTAAAAGTTGCCAAGGCAGGAAGGAGGGATGAGTCTGCCAAACTTAAAGGATTATTATTTAGCGGCACAGATAAGCCCACTGCTGCTCTGGTGTAATCAAGAATTTGTTACAAAATGGAAAGCTATTGAGCTATCACTATTAGACAGCCCTCTACAGAGCCTACTAGGAAGCCCACATATGGCCAAACAATATGATATTCAGAGCCAGTGGGTTAAGTTTTCAGTAGATACTTGGACTAGTTTAGTAAAACAACTTAACCTCCACAAAGAAATCCAAATTTTAAAATGGCCAATGTATGACACCGATTATACGTTAGCTGTGGATGGTGGAGGTTTTTCCCGGGGCGAGAGACAATGACTCACAGCACTCTGCTTAATGGTTAAAAACCAGGAATTCATAGACTTCAGAACAATGTCAGAAAATTATGGTCTTATTCGATAGGATTTTTACAGGTACCTTCAGGTCTGACACTACTTTGATAAAAATATTAAAGGAACCATGCCAAGAAATGTACAGGTATTTCACAAATGTTTATCAGGGCCTATAATGCAAAACTGTCCAGAAAGATTATTGGCAAACTATATAAGCACATGCCAGAATTAAGGGGCCACTCAACTAATTATATCAAGGCAAAATGGGAAAAAGAATTGGGAATTGTTATCTCACCAGAGGAATGGATAAACATAATCAATACACAAATTACAACCAGGCCTCACAAATGTGGAGAGATTTTGCATGGAAAAACTATATTAGTTTCTTTATAACTCCAAAACAAAATTCCAAACAGATTGACGCACAACCCAAATGCTGGAGAGGATGTGGGCATGGTGCAGCAGAGCACACACATATTTTCTGGGGATGCCCCATTCTTAAACCATTTTTGGAAAATGTTAACAACACTATCAGAGAAGTTCTGGGTTACAATGCAGACTTTCCGTTCTCGTCCCTCTATTTATGGAACATCGATTTAAACTTAACAAAGAGGGACAGATATCTCATGAAAATCTTTCTGGTAGTGAGCAAAAAGGCCATAACAAGACACTGGCTCTGTGAGGAACCCCCCACAATCAACCAGTGTCTAGATATAATTACTAATATCCAATGTATGGAATGCCTGACATTCAGTTTAAAGCTTCAAAGTCATAAATATGATACTCTTTGGGAAAAATGATATGCTCCCCCCACACCAGATGGGGTGCCCTGCCCTCGTTATCGTTATCAACTCCGGGACTTCAATCATGTATACAGTATATATTGTCTATGTTGTGCAAGGATTTCAGTTTATTTGTACATCTGCTCTGCCCAATTTTTTTCTACTCTGTGCTGCTGTTTTATGACATTTCGTTGCCAGATCACTGATCTGTGTAATGACAATAAAATGATTCTGAATCTGAATCTGAGAAATTAATAATGTTATTATTGCTTTCCTTTTTATGTCATAACTGTAATATATCAAAGCAGTGTGTTTAATTTCCCGATTTTATTGTACCAAACCATATATTATCTCACTGCTGTCTTTTTGTTTAAAAAAAAATCTTTGAAGTAAAAATAAAGTTTAAAAAAAAATTATGGTAAAATCATGGAACAGTATAGAATGTGTAATGATTTTTGACGTCAAACCCTTTTTGCTTTGTTTATTTAATACAGAGATGCTTTTGGACAGTTTGGTTTGTATATGCTGTATGTATGGTTTCCAACTGATTTTCTCATCCATTATTACCCCAAGGAAATTATTTTCATGAACCCCTTCTATCTGCACCCTATCTGTATTTCTACTGGTATGTCACTTCTACATTTCCCAAATAACATTAATTTTGTTTTGTTTAAATGTAATGATAACTTATTTATATCAAACCATGTTTTCAAGCTGTTCATTTCTTTGGTGATTTGAATCAATAGTTCTTCCATGTTATCCCCAGAACAGAAAATGTTGGTATCATCAGCAAACAACACCAATTGTAACACCTTTGATACTCTACCTATATGATTAATGTATCATATAAATAATTTAGGCCCCAGCACTGACCCTTGTGGGAACCCAGAGACAATGTCCAAATATGTCGAACAAACATCACCAAACTTAACAAACTGCTGTCTGTTTTTTTAGTAGTAGTCTATGATTAATTGTGTCAAAAGCTTTTTTGATGTCAATAAATATTCTGATTGCATATTTTTTTGGTCAATTGCATTGGTTATTTCTTCAATTGCTTCTGTTATTGCCAGCGATGTAGATCTATCCGGTCTGAAGCCATATTGACTTTCAGACAGTAAATTGTGGTTCAGTATGAATGAGTCTAGTGTATTATTGAAAAGTTTTTCTAGTACTGTATTTTGGAGAATTGTGGCAACAGTGAGACAGGTCTGTTATTAGCGTAGTGATCTTTGTTCCCAGTTTCACAGTTTGTAGTGATGTTTGTTGTTTCCCAGTTTGTTCACAGTTGAATGACCTATGCTATTTTCATGTTATCTTTTGTAAAGATAAATTACAGATGTGTGTTAACGGTTTTTAAATACATACAATAACTTCTTTTACTATTGTCATATCAATAGCGCTAAGATCAGTGGATTTTTTACCTTTCTATACAATATCCAAAATTTATCTCTCTTCCACTGGTTCTAAAAACATTGAGTTGGGATTTCTTTTGATCTACCCATGTCGTGTTTATGTCAACTGTCCCTGGATCTGGGATTTTCTCTACAAGTTCCGGTCCCACTATTGAAAAAAATCAATTCAAGCTTTCGGCCACCTTATTCTTGTCATAAATATCATTATTATTGTCTGTAAAATAATCAGGATAAACTATGTTTTTAGCGGTAGTTCTCATAACACTATTTGATATACCCCATATTCCTTTAATATTACTTCTGTTATTGTATAATAATGTTCTATAATAATTCTTCTTACTTATCCTAATAATCTGAGTTAACTTATTTTTATAAGTTTTATATTTTTTTCTGCATCTTCAGTTCTACATCTCATGAACTCTATATGGATTATTTTTCTTTTTACAGGCATTTTTCAATCCCTTTGGAATCCATGGACAATTGTTGTATTTTTGTTTCCATGGTATATTTTTTAATTGGGCAGTTTTTGTCATATAGCTGCTTAAATATGCCTTATCCACATTATTTTCTTGATATATTACATCCCAATTCTGTGCCATTAATTCATTCTTAAGTAAATTGATTGTTTTTCTGTCCTCATTCTCCTAAACTCTATTTGCTTATCTTTCTTCACTTTATAATTGTCATCGTAGATAGTGGAAACTGATAGATGATCAGTGATGTCATTGATTACAATTCCACCAGTTGTTTTATTTTCTATGTCATTGAGGTATATATTATCAATTAAGGTAGACCTACTGTATTTGCGGTGATTCTCGTAGGTTTGGTGATTTTTAGAAATAGACCGGAACTGTACATAGTATTGATAAATTCATTCGTACTCTTATGCTTGTGTGGGTTTAGAATGTCAATGTTCAAATCTCCACATATGAACACTACTTTGTTGCTTATTTTTGAAAACACACCCTCCATCCATTCTCTAAATCTGCCAATATTTCTACCTGGTGCCCTGTACATGCAACTAGTATTTTTTCTTTTTTTCTTTACATTTTTCAATGGTCACACATTCTAATAAGTTGTCAACTGCTGTCGTCATTTGTTGTAATACTTACATTTCAGTTTCCTATCCACATATCTGGCAACACCTCCACCTTTGTTTTTTCTATTTACCTTCATCAGCTCATATCCGCAAGTTCAAAATCCGCCCCTTTTTCATCATTGATCCAAGTTTTTGATATTGTAAGAATACTAAATGGTTCTTTAAATGTCTGTAAGTATTCCTTAATGTTAATGAAGTTAGCATATAGGCTTCTGCTGTTGAAATGAATTGTTGATAATTTGTTCCTAGATTTAATGTTTTGGTTATACTGTTCATCACTGTAGTAAATACAATTGTTGTCAATACCAGAACAGAAGTTGTTATCCGGGTCTATTTCTTGTTCAAGTTATGCTCATATTGTTCATTACAGTCAAAAGTTTTCAGTTCCAGATGCTCATAAGATTTTATTCTCTCTATTAGATATGTATTATTTATACTTGACAAAGATGATTGATTTCTGTTGGTGTCTGTCATGATTATTGATGTACGAATTGGTACAAATTTGTGGTATTTTCCTGATAACAATATTATTAAGTACTGTTTGGAAGTTTGGCAGTGCTGGTCCTTGGGTGAACGATTAGTTTATCGTGCCTTAAATAGGCAATATCACCATGTTCACCTGCCGCTCACATTTTAGGCAGCAACGCTCTCCTTCTCAAATGAACCGCCTCAGTAAAATCCTCGTTGATAAAGATTTTGGTTCCTTTTAGATATTTTGCTTTCTGTAGTACTTCTACTTTGTCCCTGTGCCTCTGGAACTTCACTATTATAGGTCTGGGTCTAACCTTCCCATCCCTCCAGACCTAAACACTCGCTCCACTTCTGTGTCCCGCTGAAAATTCAGTTTTTCAGTGAGAACACTCTTAATCTTCCTCTCAGACTCCTGCCATGACTCCGCAGGTGTCTCCTCCAAGATTAAAAGACCCTCAAAAATTAAACTATTTTGTTAGGATTGTCCTTCCAGATGCTCCATTTTGTCAACGATTGTTAGCATACTATCACATATTTTCATCACATCAGATTGTAAGGAATTATGGATTTCAATGGGATTTTCTTTCCCCTTTTTGATGTCATCAACTTCTTTCTGTGTGAACTCTAGGCTGGTTTAAATGTCTTGAAGCTCTCTGGACAATGAGTCAAGTCGAGTATTGGAAGTCTCTAATATGAACTTAATGAAACCTTTGAAATTTTCTTGTTGTTGCATTATTGAGTTGAACATTTCCTTTTGTTGCTGCTGTAGATCATTCACTTGTGACATGGAAACATAATCCTCCTCTTGTTTTGTGTCTGATTTTGCCTTACGAGGCATACTGATAAACAAATCGGACCTGTAGTGCAGTGGTACTGGTAGTATTAACAGCTAACGCCATGGGTCCTGGTGTAGTCAGCTGATGGTGGAAGCTGGCTGCTGCAGGGCTGTTGCGGAGGCCGGGCGCTGTTCTGCAGGGCCCATAATATCGATTTCCATGTAAGGCTCAACTGAAGCTAATTCAATTGGTCAGGTCTCAGCTCAGCAAAATTCTGTGTCCAAGAAATTTGGTGAGCTTAACTTAAATATACTGAACAAGCAGGTCTGAATGTTTCTGGATGTTTTCTTTCCCAAGATTGATCAGACTCAGGTTTAGAGTCCAGACCTGAGAGCCTTATTGAGAGTCTGGCATGTGAAGGAAAAGCCTGTTCACAGTGGTCTGATTAATCAAAAGAAAAAAATAATTCAGATATGGATAAAATTAAATTGGACATTTATTGTGACATTGCATAAGCATTGCATGGTATAAACGATGCCCCAATGGCATAATTTGGTGGCATCAGTGGTTTACACTGATGTGCAGCATTTTCACTGTTTATAGTACTGTTGACAATGTTACTTTGTCCATCTTATTTATTTTGATTATTTATTATTTTATTGA
>JAPTHA010000023.1:10288595-10301349 GCA_029814585.1 Gymnapogon annona | reverse complement strand
TATATATATTTTTATATATATAGACACACACACACACACACACACACACACACACAGTGGATATAAAAAGTCTATACACCCCCGTTGAAATGCCAGGTTTTCGTGATGTTAAAAAAATCACAGAAAGGCAAATAATTCCACTACTTTTTCCACCTTTAATGTGACCTATAACCTATACAATGCAACTGAAAAAAAAATGAAACCTTTAAAAGGGAACAATAGAAAATAAAAAAACTGAAAAAACCTGGTTGCATAAATATGCACACCCTTAAAGTAATTCTTTGTTGCAGCACCTTTAGCTTTTATTACATCATTCAGTCTTTTTTGGTAGGAGCCTATCGGCATGGCACATCTTGATGTGGCAATATTTGCCCACTCTTCTTTGCAGAACCGCTCCAAATCTGACGGATAGCGAGGGCATCTCTTGTGCACAGCCCTCTTCAGATCACCCCACGGATGTTTGATGGGTTTCATGTCTGGACTCTGGCTGGGCCATTCCAAAGCCTTAGTCTTATTCTGGTGAAGCCATTCTTTTGTTGATTCCGATGTGTGCTTTGGGTTATTGTCGTGCTGAAAGATGAAGTTCCTCTTCATCTTCAGCTTTCTAAACAGAAGGCCGAAGGTTTTGTGCCAACACTGACTGGTATTTTGAACTGTTCATAATTCCATCCACCCTGACTAAGGCCCCAGTTCCAGCAGAAGAAAAACAGCCCCAAAGCATGATGGTGCCACCACCATGCTTCACTGTAGGTATGGTGTTATTTTGTGATGTGCAGTGTTGTTTCTGCGCCAAGTGTACCTTTTAGAATTATGTCCAAAAAGTTCAACCTTGGTTTCGTCAGACCATAACACATTTTCCTACGTGTGCTTGGGAGACTTAGATGTCTTCTTGCAAAATTAAGCCGGGCTTGGATGTTTTTCTTTGTAAGATAAGGCCACCCTACCCCATAGCCCAGACATATGAAGAGACAGCAGATTGTTGTCACATATGTACAACACAGCCAGTACTTGCCAGAAATTTCCGCAGATTCTTCAGTGTTGATGCAGCCTCCCTGACTAGTTTTCTTCTTGTCTACGATCTTATCATCAGTTTTGGATGGACGTCCTGGTCTTTGTAATGTCACTGTTGTGCCATATTTTCTCCACTTCATGATGACAGTCTTCACTGTGTTCCAACGTATATTTAATTCCTTGGGAATTCTTTTGTAGCCTTCACCTGACTGATATTTTTGAATAATAAGATCCTTCTGATGCTTTGAAGCTCTCTGTGGACCTTGGCTTGTGTTGGAAGATGTGGCTACAAAAATGTCAGGAAAAGCCTCCTCGAACCGCTTAACTTTATTTGGGATTTATCAGAGGCACCTTAATTGGTGACAGTTGTGTGCTGACTCCAGTTTAACATGAGTTTGAATATAATTGGTTAAATATGAACACGTCCACATCCCTGGTTATAAAAGGGTGTGAACACCTATGCAACCACATTATCTCAGTTGTTTATTTTTAATTGACCTCCTTGAAAGATTTCTTTTTGTTTTTCAATTGCATAGGTTTTATGTCACATTAAAGGTAGAAAAAGTTGTGAAATTATTTATATTGATGTAATATTTTTACAACACAAAAACCTGGCATTTCAGCAGGGTTGTGTAGACTTTTTAAATCCACTGTACATACACACGTGTGTGTGTGTGTGTGTGTGTATGTATATATATATATATATATATATATGTGTGTGTGTGTATATATATATATATATGTATATATATATATATGTATATAGACATATATATACATATATGTCATATATATTACATACATACATACATTCATACATGTCACAACTGAGGACTTCTGTGATTGTTAAAGTGATGACCGTGAAAAGTCAACACTATTGAAATTAGACCTAGTATTTACAGAGTTACTTGCGTATGAATTTGAATGCTGACTTCCTGTTGTGTAAATGTAGGGTTTAGCTCATTTGAATGTCTTTCTTTTTTAATTCTCTTTTTATTGTAAGAAAATACAATTTTCAAGGATTTATACATGTGCACACAAACTATATATATCCTGAAAGTAAAATAAAAAAAATAACTTTTACAGCAGGTCATTATTACCTTGACATACAGAGTTTAAGAGTAATGAAAATGAATGCATAGGTCACTAAATAAAAACACATTTCCTTCGGTTTAAGGGTTTTGAGTCCATATTCATGTAGTGCTCTCTGTTAAATCAGAGGCCTCATATATTTAATCTTAACCCACACATTTTTACTCCTTACCCTCCCAGGGTTGCAAAAAGGAGTCATTCATGAGTTATTCTTTCTGCCCGGCTGGATAGCTCAGTTAGTAAGGCACCGGGCTGGTGCATAGGGTACCCGGGTTCGATTCCCGGTATGAGTGTCTGGTGGGTTGTGTTAGGGAGGGCATCTGATGTAAAAACTCCTGCCAAAATCAAAATATTTCTCTGGTAATGTCCATCCAGTTATTTATTATTGGTTCTTCTTGAGCCATCCATCGTTTTATCATTGCAGCTCCTAATATACTGATATACTAATATGCCGATATACTAATATACTGTTATACTAATATACAGTTATACTGATCAAATGATATACTAATATACTGAGTACGTATCAATTTATGTTTTTGACCTCTGGAGGTATATTCCCCAAATATATGGTTTTAAAATCAAGTGGAAGATGAATATTAACAATGATTTCTTTGGTTTTATGTATTTCTTTCCAACAGTAGTAGCATTAAATCCAAGAGGGTTTTTAAGGAGTTTATTCAGCTAAGATGTTCTCAACCCGTGAAGGATCATCACTCACATCATCACTGGTTGCTTGAAGTGTATGAGGTAGTTCAACTCAGTGTATGTGTCTGTGTTGGCAGTACTTGGGCTCCGATATGGAGGAGTTTCATGGCCGCACTGTCCATGATGATGACAGCTGTCAGACTATTCCTGTGTTGCCACACACAGCTGTGATGCTGGTTCCAGGTCAGACGCTGCCGTTGCAGCTTTTCAGGCCGCAGGAGGTCAGCATGATGCGGAGTGTCATCCAGAGAGACCGCACATTTGCAGTGCTTGCACACAGGTATGTATCAGTGGAACCCAGCACATCCTTCCATCTTGCTAATACAAGAAGTTCAGAAGTGAACTTCAAATATTAAATTACAACAGTCTAAACCAGGGATGTCACATTCATTTTAGTTCAGGGGCCAAATTCAGCCAGACTTGGAGTGAAGTGTGCGCAGCCAGTAATATAATAGCAGAATTACATATCAATAATGTCAACGCCAAAGTGTCCTTATATGATGAAAATGTTTATGTCTACAAGCTGTCCTTTAAAACAATCTGAATAACATTACCAACCTCAAAATTCAGAAGAAAAATAAATGTAATCATAATAATATTGTGCCTCAGTCTATAATTTACACATGTACATAAGTGGTCTTAAAAGTACTGTACCTCACTGTAATGCATATAATTGTAATTTTAACAACATATATCAGTTAATAATTTGTACCTGTACATTATATTATATTAGTATCATGACATGTCTTTGAATTATGATGTTTCCCTGTATGTAGCAATGGTCTGTTTTATCTAAGTCTGCCTTCCATGGTCCGAGGATTCCTTTATGGTTTGGGTCAAAGGAACACGTACATCTGTGAGAAGCATCCAAGACTCTTTTATCCTCTTCTGTATGACCTTGTTTGTTTGCTCGTTACTGTGATGTATAACAAATGCTTGTAAAATCTTGGACTAGTTTTCTATGCACAGGATGTCATCATCAGATCAAGAACTTTTAATTTGTCATGAAGTCCAAAAGTTTCCAATAGATTTTCCAGAATGTTGACTTCAGCTGTAGCTGAATATGTCATTTAACATGTCATAGTCAAATAGAAATAGACTTAGACTTCCTTTATTGTGAATGTCCTGTGGAGTGTGGAGTTCTAAGCACTTTACTACAGATGTGAAACGTGTACTTGGGCTTCAGTTGTTATGGCGCCATCTTCTTCCTGTTTCTGCAGTGATGCTGGTGAACCGGAGGCAGAGTTTGGGACAACAGCTGAGATCTACGCTTACCGAGAGGAGGTGGAATACGGCATTGAAACGGTTAAAGTGAAAGCTATAGGAAGACAGAGGTTCAAGGTCCATGAGATAAGAACTCAAGCAGATGGGTACGTTGAATAAGAAATGTGAAGGTCAGAGGTCAAGAGGAGAGGCTTGCCAAATCAAGCCACTTTATTTCTATAGCACAATTTAAAACAACAGAAGTTGACCCAAAGTGCTTTACAGACTCAGATGATGACATTGAAAAACAACAAAATGAAATAGAAATAATAGTAAAATAAGTAAATAAATAAAATCAGGGTATAACAGGGGCTCTTGTTTAAAAAAAGTAGAGCAAACAACACAATTAAAATGACAAATCCTGGATAGAAATTATAGTTGAGTGCATAAGCAAAATAAATAAAATAGAGATAGAGCAAGAGAAAATGTAATAAAAGGCAAATAAAAAGTCAGCAATGTAATTCAGATAATACAGACAAAAAATAAGACATAAGATAATTGAGTCAGACAGGACAATAAAGACATTCTACCTGGCTCGATAGCTCAGTTGGTAAGGCACCAGGCTGGTGCATAGGGAACCTGGGTTTGATTCCTGGGTTGAGCATCCAGTGGGTTGTGTCAGGAAGGGCATCCGACGTAAAAACTCCTGCCAAAATCAAATATGCGAACTGGATTTGCTGTGGCGACCCCGGAAGGGAAAAAGCCAAAAGAAATCATCATCATCATCATCATCATCATCATCATCATCATCATTATTCTATTCTAAAAGCACGGGTGAATGACGTCAGCTGTGTGTGGCTGTTGTTTTGAGGTTTCACCACTAGATGGAAGACTCACACTACAAGCAAACGACACAAGTTTCACTTCATCATAAAGCCATATTTCTTTCACCTAAGTGTGTGTATCAGTTTGATGACATGCTCTAAACCTTGTCTTTTAGGGCACGTCTGAATAATCCAAGCATGTGTGTTTAAAGTCACAAAAGATGATGATTTCTTTCGGCTTTCTCCCTTCCGGGGTCGCCACAGCAAATCCTAGTCGCATATTTGATTCTGGCAGGAGTTTTTACATCTGACGCCCTTCCTGACACAACCCACTGGACGCTCATCCCGGAATCGAACTCAGGTCCCCTATGTACCAGCCCAGTGCCTTACCAACTAAGCTGTCCAGCCGGGCCTTAAAGTCACAAAAGAATAATACATAAACATTTAACTCTAGAAGACTTTCATTTAAAATAGTAACACCATCACCAACGCCAACCCAATATAATATACCCAACAAAAATGACATGTCAATTAAATTAACATGTCCAAATATGACAACACACGACACATTGGAGTTTTGTTTTGTTTTTATTTTCAGCTGTGCCGTGTCTGAACAAAATGGGGAAAATGTCAGGGGGAACCCTAAAAAAAAGCTTGAAATTACAGAAAAATGAAGAATTCCTGAAAAAAAACATTCAAAGAAGAAAATCATAATAAGGAAACTATAAACTTGGTGTTTGGTACAATCTTTCCTGGGACATTTGAGACTTTCCTGGTGAAGACACAGTCTCCTAGTCATGCCAACAGCTACAGGAGAGACAAAAAAAATTGCATTTGTTGAATGGGGAAAAGTGAAAATTCTTCACCATTTGAATTCACACTTGAAAATGAAAGAAGAGCACTTTATATTAGTTTCATGTGTTGTCATATTTGGATATACTTTTTACTTTTTATCGGTTATATTCTATTTGGTTGGCGTCAGTGATGGTGTTAGTATTTGACGCAAACCTTACCTTTGTCCTCCTCACTAACTCTGATGTCTGTGACAGGATGACCACTGTAGTTGACAGTAAACATGGTGAACCTGAGTGTTGACACCCTTGAAATGATCTCCTGATTTTACAAACACTAACAATATCACCAATCCACCAAAAACCTACTGGACTCTCTACGACTATTGAACACATGCCTGTAGGAAAAAGAAACCCACACCTTAAAAGATGTCAAAGACAATTACCCATGGCACCCAGACAACACAACATATTGATAATCGTGTGCATACATAAAAAAATCACCTGGTGTTCCAGGGTTAAGATTCACTAAAAGGTATAAAAGCATAAGCTTAATTACATACATACTTTTACTTATCGATCATGTTTCAGTTTTGCTTGATGGTGATTTTTTTTTGGACAAAACTAATGGAATTTATTATCTGACAGTTACTGACTCACTCACACCATGAAACAAACACCTGGAAAACATCCATCTCAAACAACGGGCCATTTAAGGGCCTTTATTGTATTCTATTAATGCTTTATTATCAAGGAAGGTCCCACAGAGATACGTCTCACTGGAACATAGAAACATAGTTAAAGAAAATAAGAAGTCTGTAAAGCAGATGGAAACGTCAAACCAAAACACCCACAGGAGTGAAAAACGCTTGGTCACATGATCTATTTGAAGCACCGTCTCATCTCTGTTTGTACCATTTTGAATCAACACAGCCTCAGACACTCATGGGAAGGAAGGTCAATGTCCACGTTCAGAGAACAGTGTCCTACCTAACCCTTGAGTTATACTATATACTGTAGATCACGCCTGCTTATTTCCTCCATCTCTGTGGTAACCAGTGAGGTTCCTGGCCAATCAGCCAAGTCTTCATAAAGACATATTTCGTTGACTTCAGAGCAGCTGTGATGCCAGTGATCTTGACTTAATCTGGTTGACCTCTTGTGACTGTGGCAATTATAGCAATTAAGAGATAACTACTGGGATATAGTCTGCTGTTGTCTCCTCCTATATGAAGTAACATATACTGGATATGAATGCTTACATCAGTGAAATGGCAGAGAAAGCAACATGTTGCAGTTCAAAGCTCTCACACATCCTCTGAAGGGATGATTCATACAGCACCTTATTTATTTATTTATTTATTTATTTGTTTGTTTGTTTGTTTGTTTATTTCAGGCAATGGTAATCTGACAACATAGGAAATCACCACAACATAATTAATGACAATGTTTAAACAAGAAAAAAACAAAAGCAAAAAACATAGTAGTGTAATTGTACCTGCGATTGAGTTGTAGGAAGTACTCCACTGAGTGGAATTTTTTTGGTTGTACATTCACACAGGCAGTACAACCACGGTACGGAGCAGTGTGTCATAATCTGATTCTGCATAATCTAAAACACTTTTACACACAGTACAACTAACACACATAGGGATGGAAAATGATCTATATTTATGTTCAAAATGCAAGTGAATGATATAGAATATGATACAAATGAGTCCAAGACAATCTCCATAAAGTCAGCAACATCAGTTAATGGACCAGAGGTGTGTTCTTTCTCTTCTCACCAGTTCACACAGATGATACGCCAACAGAAAATGTCAAAGGTCACATGAAGTGTTTAATATTGTTAATAAATGTCGTTCTTAGATCGGTTGTATGAAACCTATAGGACTAATACCTATGGCACAATCACAGCCATGCTATATTCATTGTAACACATTACCACTTCTGCAAGATGTGAAAATGGGTGGGGCAAAATGGTTGTGGGTAAACACCAATGTCATACAGTTCCTATGGAACTAAAAAAGATCCTGCCTGTGAGTAGGAGCTAAAAAGGTTCTAAGAACAATGGTCATGGTTCCTACGCTGTGGAAATGCATGAAAAAAGGTTGTAATAACTAAAAAGGTTCCTACAGTGGGAAAGTGCCTAGTGACAACATCATCCCTGAGGGTGTTTTTATGACTCATGCATGTGCATTCTCCACATAGTTCACAGTGAGCATAGGGGTGTGAATTTAAAGGAACATTAATGAGGTCCAGACAGGCCTTGATATGATCACCGTGAAAGTCCAAACATCCTGTCACACACTTGATGATGTTTGCTGAACCTGTGATTCCTCTGCGGTGTTTTGAACAGTGGTGACAGCATGTTCCTTTATTTCTGTCCTCAGCATCAGACAGGCTAAAGTCCAGATCCTTCCTGAGTGGATCCTACCAGACCCGCTGTCTGCGGTCCAGTTGACATCACTGTCAAGACTCCCTGTGCAGCCCCGGTCCAAAGGCCTGGCTCACAGCCTCAGGCAGTCTCAGAGCTGGTGGAGAAACTACCAGCAGGTGGGGAACCTCATTTACACACAAAGAGGGTTCCACTCTTTTGTTCTCAAGGAGGATGTTTATATATGTCTACATGCATACGATGCAGTGCACATTCCGCCGTCTTTACAAAACCAAGAGATGTTGAAGTCTTTCCGTGTTGGTGAAATGCATTTGTTTACAGCTAGTCTTTATTTAGCCCATTCTGTTTCATAAAGGTGGCATGAACTCAAATGATGCTTCTGTACCATAACCCTTTCTCCATCACGATCACTGGAATTACCAATTAATGCTGACATTTAGAGTTTTTATATATCATTATATTTTGAGTTTTCATTTGACAATATTACAGTTACATTCATACACTACAAGATAACAATTCACAACCCACAATGACAGGATAAGAGACAACAGACACAAAAAACAATAATTAATCATTTAAAAATACACCTGAAGCGCACTGGACCAGGTTCGATATCCAGGATGAACATCTAGTGGGTTGTGTCGGGAAGGGCATCCAACATAAAAAAAACTGCCAAATCAAATATGCGAATTGGATTTGCTGTGGCGACCCTGATAGGGAAAAAGCAGAAAGAAATCATCATTACCAGAAGAGCACAACAAACACCGAACGGGACATTGAGAAAAAAAAAAAACATTCAGAAGTTTTAATTGAGATAGAACACATCACAGTTGAGGCCTGTGTTTGCTGATAGGAAGGATGAAAGTGGGAAGAGATGAGGGTGGCAAAGTGGTGAAAGATTTGTATCAGTTTTAGTGAGGTTTTGGAGACGGTTTTTCCTTTGGATTCTTGTAAATAGCTGTATTTAGAACTGAATGTGAGTGTTCCACTACTGTGTTTGGATGTGTTCCTGTTGGGTTTTTGGTTGTATTTTTTTCCTATTTTCAGTGCTTTTTCAGTTTTTGGAATTCACTGATGTGCATTATAGTGTTAGGGTTAGGTGTATTTTATATATAAAAATAGTAAATTCTCTGCCTATAGATTTACACACATATACTATATACACAGTGTATTTACAGTGTATGTGTATATATTTATCGGCACACATATACAGTCTATGTGAAAATCTTTTGGCAGAGAAATGCAGAACAAGCGGATGATGAAATCAGAGGTTCTATGAACAACTAGACAATAAAGACGCAATCACACAGTGTCCAAATGAACTAGGAAAAAAACAAAAGAAGATGTAACAGGTGCATAAAATGTTCTAGACAAAGTAAAACATTTCAGTACATGTAAAATTGTTTTTTATGGTCTCTTAAAGTTTGCTTATGTACATTTACAGTTGTTTTTCAGAATATGTTTTGCTGTAACACACTGTTTTAAGCATTATTTGTAATAATGGCAATTAACACCTTAAAAATTATGTAAAAGAATTGTCAAAAAGACATATTTTCGTATTTCAAAGATAACATAAACAGATGCTGTTGTTGTGGTGGATTTTATCAGGTTAATGCTGTGACAGACACTAACAAAACACAACACTGAATATTATTCGTATTAATATATTTTTTGTAAATAGATCTTACACATTGGGCCTGTGAGGATTGTGTCCCTCTTACTATGACCAAAGTGCACTTTTTTTCTTTTGGCATCTAACTCAATGATGGCTCAAATAATTTTTCAGATTTTTTTGTTCTGTGTTTGATGCGGTAACAGAGGACCTGAATACATACACTAATAAACAGTTCATTATCATCAGTAATTTGATAACAGATGTTATTATTATTATTATTGGATGTAATGGGATACTTGTCATTGGACAGAGGAAGTTTCACTGTGCCAACGTGACTCCATGGCCGTCATGGGTCTATACCCTCTACGACTCAGTGAGTATGACTGCATTCTGTTTCCATGGAAACCTGGTGTAAATGGAGGTACTGAAGACACAATGAACGTTGTACTATTGCTTCATTAATCCTCGTAGGAGTCTCTCATGAACCGAGTCAAGAAGCAGCTTCACGAATGGGACGAAAACTTGAAGGAGGACTCTCTGCCGACCAATGCCGTAGGTCAGGCTCTGCTGGGTTCAACGCATACACGTGTGTGTGTATGTTGGTGTTGTTTGTGCCTCAACCCTTCATTACCACCTGCTTTGTGTCAGATTTCTCCTACAGAGTGGCGGCCTGTCTGCCCATAGACGATGCTCTGCGGCTCCAGCTGCTGAAGATCGGCAGTGCCATCCAGAGACTCCGTTGTGAGCTGGACATCATGGACCGGGTAAGAGAACAGTTCTGCTACAGATGGTGTTCTCATAGGATCAACTGATGGTTTGTATGAGACGCATCTGCAATTTTTTTAATATTATTTGATTTTTAATTTTTCATATAACAATATTACAAAAAAAGACTCACAAGAGCACAAAAACACAAACGTTGAATGAGAAAGACTAACTCAAATTAATTTTAAAACACACATCTGCATTTAATCATGGAATAACCCTTAATGGGTTTGAATGGGGGAAATATGTCTTTAAAACTAATAGAAAAACCAAATTATACAAAACAAAAAGAAAACAATGCTAAAAACAAACAGGTGCTTTGGTGGCTGTGGGTATCTAAAGTGTGACACACACACACATTTAGTGTTAATGACCTGGGGTCTCGTGCACAAAGACTTGTGCGCGTGTGGATTTCATACTGAAACCTTGCATACGCTTAAATGCAGAAAACTCCATATGAACAAAAAAAACCTAGATGTACGAACCTGTTTGTACACCTAAATCCATCCCAGTCAGCGTGGAATTGATTGCATATGTTGGCATGCTCTTTCCATGCCTCTATCTAAATATGTGAATTAGTATTAGATAGATAGATAGATAGATAGATACATAGATAGATAGATGAGCTTTATTTGTCACATGTACAGTTATACATTGTACAAAGTACAGTGAAATGTGTTTTTGTACCTTTTTTTTTTTTTTACATTTGTGCAAAATCCGAGTATTTTTGTGCAAAAAACGGGGTCTCAAGATGGACGTGGAGGACTGTTAATGTGATTGTAGGTGGCACCAATTTCACATGGCACCTGTGGGTGACTTGATCACCCCCAACGTAAATATATACTGTCTATCTGTAACTCACACATATTCATTATACAGGCCATACAATAGTCTGGTTACAGACACACAGGATAGAAGTTCATGCGCCAGGATATCAAACAGGAAAGACTAGACTATCACCCATGTTTAATTAATGAAGGTACTATTTTACAACATTCACTGAGGCAGAAGAAGACAGGTATGAAGTACAGCCTTGTGTCACGGATCCATGTTCTGGATCCTCCATGCCCATGGCAACAGCCAGCTGCCGCAGGTACATCGTAGCGATTACACCATATGTCTTCATCCAGCTTTGCAGGAGTCTCAAGAACTGCGGTGTCACACACCCACAGAGTAATCTGCCACCAACTTTTAATTTTCTCACTCTTTAATTGCAATAAATGCATTTATCACATGTTCGACCCAAATATCCTCCCAGGAAAGATCGGAATCCATAGGCCATTTCACTCTTGATACATCAGAACATTTATTCATCAGCGGTCGCAGGGGTCACTGGAGCCTATCCCAGCTACTCAAGGGCGAAGGCGGGCTAAAGCGTGTTAAAGTTTGTATGCCAGGTTTTTTGGGCACACATGATTTGTACACAAAGCCACTGTGTTTTCATTTGGATACCTGTCACTGACTCTATTAGACAGATAGATAGATAGTACTTTATTGATCCCACAACGGGGAAATTAGTGCGTCACAGCAGCCAGATGCAAAGAGTAGAAACACAGATGGATATATACCAGTTGAATTCATAAACGACATACATAGTATGCATTTGTTCTACACAGTATACATTGTCCATGAAGTAGTAGCAGCCTTTTTAAAGTGAGGTTTATTCATGTGTGTGTGGTTTGACTGTGACATGGATCTGTACACTGACAGCAGTGATGGTTGCAGACCTTGCATAACATAAGCACAACTTCCCGCCTGCTCTGTGTCTGTCGACTCATTCAGCTTTTATTTTGACCACACTCACACCTTGACTCAGTCTGCTTCACTCAGATGAGATGGATCGTCACCAGTGTTTGTTGAACGCCTTTACATCCTCCTCCCACCGAACTGGAGCGTGTTCCCAGTTATCAGATTGCAAAGTCCAAATAAAGGCTGTTTCCAGACTGTTTACACATATAACCACATCCAGACTTAACAACACATACGTTTAGACGTTTAAGGACTTAAATGTCTAAACACTAGACACACTGTCACAGCTGTTTAAGGATAATCTTCTGAACCTTGGACGCTTTCCCACAGAGTACTAGTTTTTTCTTAGTTGATGTTCCAATCCTGTATCTGTAATTGAGTTGTAGGAACTACTCTCCCCAGGGGAACTTTTTGGTTGTACATTCACACAAGCAGTAGAACCATGGTACGGAGTGGTCTGACATAATATTATTCTGCATCCTCCAAAGCTC
This sequence comes from Gymnapogon annona, assembly GCA_029814585.1. Classification (NCBI taxonomy): domain Eukaryota; kingdom Metazoa; phylum Chordata; class Actinopteri; order Kurtiformes; family Apogonidae; genus Gymnapogon; species Gymnapogon annona. The sequence continues at coordinate 10,288,702 of JAPTHA010000023.1, read as the reverse complement.
TTTTACACACACTACACATGCACATGCACAGTAGGGCATTAACGACTTCAGTTTTTTTCAAGTCGACTTATCCGTCAATAAAGTCGAAGTCGAGTCGACAAGTCGTG
>JAPTHA010000023.1:10190713-10206836 GCA_029814585.1 Gymnapogon annona | reverse complement strand
TCAACAGATACATTACCATCAACAGACACATGACCGTCAACAGATACATGACCATCAGCAATACATGACCATCAACAGATACATAACCATCAGCAGACACATGGCCATCAACACATAGATGACCATCAGCCGATACATGACCATTGACAGATACAGATAGTACGTGACCATCAGCTGATACTTCATCATCAACAGATACGTGATCAGAACATCTTAACCAGACTCCACTGACTTGTGTTTTTGTTTTTTATCAGAATGCAACGCAGCCATCCACAAGAAATGCATCGACAAAATCATTGGCAGATGCACTGGCACTGCGGCCAACAGTCGGGACACGGTGGTACGTAGTGTGTGTGTGTGTGTGTATGTGTGTGAGAATGTGAATGCGTGGACTGTGAGTGCAATCCATATGTGTGAGCTCCATTCACGCTGAGAAAAATATGTGTAAAAAAACTAAACACATATAGATACAGATTAACTTTATTGATCCCACTTCTCTCATTTAATTCAACATTTAATTCACTCAATGAAAAGCAATATAAAGACAAACGTTAGGCCAGGAGTGTCAAACATGTGGCCTAATATGTCAAAGGTTCTAATGCAGCCCATAGGATGAATGTGTGAAATGCAAAAATTATACCAAAGATATTTACAAAAATTATAGTTCATATTCCACGTACAGATTGGGTAAAATATTGTCATAACCTTTAAATACAACTTCTAAATTTTATCTGTGGAAATGTAAATATTTTCATGTAATTTTCCTGTATTTACACTAGAAGTATTATTTAACAAAATGCATAAATAACCTTAACAAATATGAACAATCTGAAATGTCTGAAGAGAAGTGTAATTTTTTTGATCAAATTCTGAAATATAAAATATTCTGTATTTTTAGATACACTGTGATCTGTTGTAATGTACATGTATACATTATAAACTGAGGCATAATATTGTTAAAATTATACATTTTAATGTATATGTATATATAAATGATAAACTAAAGTTTAATGTCAAAATTACACAACTTTGGAGGTTGTTAATGTTATTCACGTTATTTTAAAGGATAGTTGTAGAGATAAATATTTTCATCATATGAGGACAGTTTGGAGTTTACATTATTGACTCTGGCCTTTCCCACTTCACACCAAATAAATCAAGCTGAATTTGGCCCCTCAACTAAAAGGACTTTGATGGCCCTGTGTTAGGTCCAAATGTAATGGATCAGCAGGCAGGTAGGGGTTAGAAAACAGTCCACACCAAGTATCAGTGGTTCTCAAATCACAGAAGGCAATGGTAAAGTGGAATAAATGATGGTCAAGAGCATGTGTCTTCTCCAAGAGGAGCTTTAAAGAAGCGTCAAAGTCGATCTAGGAAGAAACATGCAAGTGTGTGTGTTCATAGTGTGACAGTGTAAGTGCACATGTACAAACATGCACTAATTGGAGCTGATCTGAAATGGTTGAAACACCTCAGGTAATGATCAATATGCAGGATGGATGGGTGTAGACGCACATGTTTATTTTTATTATATTATTTTGTTTAGATTTTTCATTTGACAATTTTACAGTTATTTTCATACTCTCCAAGACAACATTCACAACCCACAATGACAGGATCCCAGACAACAGACCAATTATCCACCCAACCATCGTGTCTGTGTGACTGCAGTTCCAGAAGGAGCGCTTTAAGATTGACATGCCACACCGCTTCAAGATCAACAACTACATGAGTCCGACTTTCTGCGACCACTGTGGTAGTCTGCTGTGGGGTCTGGTCAAACAGGGCCTCAAGTGTGAAGGTGTGTGATGAACACTTGGTTCTGTCGGCCCATTTGTCCAGGACACGTTTGGAACAGTCTGGCTTCTCTTTGCAGATTGTGCCATGAACGTCCACCACAAGTGTCAGGATAAAGTGGCCAATCTTTGTGGAATCAACCAGAAACTACTGGCTGAAGCACTGACTGAAGTCGGCCCGGTGAGTTATTGATCTGTTTCTGTTATTGATCAGAAATAGATTCATAAAAGGTAATGTTACCCTAGGAGAAGCACAACTGCAGACCGATGATAACCCTAACCCTGTCAATAACCCCAATAACCCCTAACCTTAACCTGTCTAACCTAACCCCTTCTTGCCAGACCCTAATCATGACCCTAACCCTTGACCTTAACCGTCACTCTGTCTGGACTATCAAGACATCTTCACCAATTCCAACGAAAACCATCCAAGATAAAAGGCCTTTGAACTTAACTTAAACCCTCTTTGAGTCAGTTTTCAAGGATGAACCAACTCTTTCACACTGTAACCAGTCTTATGTATGAACATTAAAAGCATTTGAAAGTTAGTAAACATTTACTTCCCACTCAGAGGAGGAATTCCTGATCCCTTGTATGTTGAGAGGATACACCTGACCTCTATGACCTCCACGGGAACATGAGCCTTCATGGATTGGCCTGTTATCAGTCCTCTGGGTTAGAGTCGGCCATATTCAGTTTGATTGACAGTCAGAGCAGTTTGGTCCTTCACGGTACCAACTTCATTCATACAGTGATATATGTGTGTTTTTGGGTGAAACATACACCTTTAGTTTGTGGCTCCTATAAGCTCATTGTTTTTTCCTTCACTCTTAAGAAATCATCCACTCGACGTTCAGATCCTAACTCCCCTGATCTACCAGATATTGGAATCTATGATGAGGTGAACAAGTTGTCAGAACTGGATATTCACGGTAAGTGCGTGTGTTGTCATGTGTATATGTGTACGTAATGTGAATGCAGATGAATTCCATTAGTGTGTGTTGTCATGTGCGTACATGCACTTAATATAAATGCAGGTGAATGCAGTCTGTGTGTGTTTTGTCATGTCTGTACATGTATTTGATGAAAATGCAGGTGAATTGAATCAATGTGTGTGTTCTTCTGTTGGAGGCTGATTATGTGAATATACAGATGTCTGCTTTCTCTTTTTCAGATGGTCCTACCTATGGCAGACTGTGGGAGGGGTCCAGCCCACGGCCCGTGTCTCGTATTACTCATATGACCCGCATCAATGTGGACAATTTCATCTTCCATAAAGTCTTGGGAAAAGGAAGCTTTGGCAAGGTACAACAACAACCACACCAGTGATGGTGGATTGTAAAGATGTGCACAATCAGCTGGAAGTCTCCAGTCTTCCAGCAGAAGTCTGGAGTGAGAGAGTGACAGAGAGAAAGAGAGAGAGATTGAGAGAGAAAGGGAGAATAAGAAAGTTAAAAATTAAGTTTTCTTTTAGTGTTTGGTCAGTTTTTACTTTACTTTTGGTTTTGTTCTGGTTTCGTTTGGTCGTTTTTCTTAAATGGAACTATTCAGGTTGTTTTTCTGGAATCATAAGGAAGGTTGTGAGTCACAAAAGCTGGTGAAGGTAGTGCACAATATCAACCACCGTTTAGCATTGTGAGTTTACTGGTGCTGGTTCCTGGTTGAGAGCATCCATGGCTCCTGGAGGAGCCTGGACTTCACTTGACGTCCTTCTTCTTCTTATAAATTACAACACGTTTGAAGTTGAAGTGATAGTCCTCTCTCCTCAGGTTCTGTTGGCAGTGATAGTCCTCTCTCCTCAGGTTCTGTTGGCTGAGCTCAAGGGCCGCGGAGAGTACTTTGCAGTGAAGGCTCTGAAGAAGGATGTGGTGCTGATGGACGACGATGTGGAGTGCACCATGGTAGAGAAGCGGGTCCTGGCTTTAGCGTGGGACAACCCCTTCCTCACACACCTTTACTCCACCTTCCATACCAAGGTAAGTGTCTCTCCACCATCTCCATGTTCATCCTGTTGTGAGTCTGTGATGTTTACTGTCAGTGGTCAACAGGAACATCTGTTCTTTGTGATGGAGTATCTGAACGGAGGAGACCTGATGTTCCACATTCAGGAGAAAGGCCGCTTTGAGCTTTACAGAACCACGTGAGTGACAAACAGACCTGGAGTCCATCACACACACACAGACCTGAAGCCAGTCACACATACACACAGACCTGCAGATGTGGAGCCCGTCACACACACACACACACACACACACATACACAGACCTGGAGCCCATCATACACAGACCTGCAGATGTGGAGCCCATCGCACACACAGACCTGTAGATGTGGAGCCAGTCACAGACACGCATACACAGACCCGGGGCATGTCTCTCGCACACGCACACACACACACACATACACACACAAAACACACACACACACACACAGACACGTTGTCAGCACTCACACTTTTCCATTCACACTGAGTCCAGATAAATGTCCTTATCCAGAGCGCATACTGATCATGTTCATAAGTGTATTTCCAATAGTGTGTTTTGAATTCCACATCATACACTGGACCAGATGCTGGTTTCGTTGCACACATCCTTGTAAGGAGCTCTGAGCGCTGCGTCCTGTGGGTGATATCACTTACTGCCACCCACCTCGACACTGTGGGAATCCCTCCAGAAAACTCATACACACTGAAGAAAGGCTGCACCTGTTTCACTGTTTGAAAGTTCTCACATTTACAAACTGATACCAAAGTCACAAACACGAGTTGTGAAACTCAAAGGAACAAATAAAATATTATGAAAAGGAACAAACAAAATATTAAGAAAAAGCCAAACTCTATGTTGTGTTCAACCATAAAACACAGTTATATGCATGAGGGTTAAAAGTATTGAAATATTAGTGGACTATGATTTAGAAGAAATCCCATAATAAATTAAACCCTCGTGCCGTCGTCTACAAGTCGTACCTACAAACAAACATCACAACAGACTCACTCTTCAGTCTGTGGAATCACTGTCATATGACTCTTCGGTCTGTCGAACCACTGTCATGTGACTCTTGAATCTCTGGAATCAGTGTCATGTGACTCTTCAGTCTGTGGGATCATTGTCATGTGACTCTTCAGTCTGGAGTCACTGTCAGGTGACTTGTTCAGACCTGTAGTCCAAGTATTTGCTGCTATAGCTGAAGTCGTGAGCATTAAGTGAATGAAGGTGTGGTCTCTCCAGTAGCAGCCTGTATTTCCTCTGTGTTGTCCTCCTCCATCACATAGACTTAGACTTCCTTTATTGTCATTACACAGACAGACACACACACACACACACACACACACACAGACTGACCACATTCCCTCCACGTGTGACAAGTTTGTTGATCACATGTGTGAATACATAGATGAATAGAACAAATGTGGCCAGGTCGTCACTGAAAATGAGAGCCAGTTCTCAGTGGACTTACCTGGAAAAATAGAAATGAAGGTTAAATAAATAAACATCTGGACCACCTCTCAGAACACTACTTGTTTCTCGAATTGTACACATGCAATGTACGCGATGGCCTTCAGTGATCCTCACTAAAAGTCTGTTGTCCATGTCGACCTAGTACTTTACAGAGGTCAGAGGTCAGCCTGTGGGATCAGCATTGAGAAACGTTCAGGTCTTCATGAAGCAACACCAGGACAGTGCTGTTACATTAGAGAAGTTAAATGTCATTTGAAAAGCTGGCTTTTGAATAAAACACCCATTATTTTTAGTCAACTGATTGAGTTTTATCAAGTTCAAGTAAAAAGCTCTAATGTGACTAAAATGAAAGTGGCCATTAAAGTGTGCGTCCATATATCTCTATAGAATCCTATGGTTATCCTATGGTCCTTGAGGGTTAGGTTTACAGTCAGGGTTAGGGTTACTAGCACCAGGTACATTAGTTCACGTCTGTGCGACTGAAGACGTGTTTTCTAACTGATGTCATCCACATTGTCATCTTAGTAATCTCATGTTCTCAAAGAAGGGACAGTTCACTGACTATATAGTTGTAGAACTACATTTTGATTAAAAACTACTGTACCGACAACATTTGTACATTGTTTTTTTATGTTTGTATTGTGGACATTTATTGACATAGTTATGATTATCTTGAATCAACCCAGAAACATCAACAAATCAATATATGTAAAAAAATCCATTGATCACATTTATCTGGAGCTGCAGTAGTCCAGTCCACGTTCTGGTGTTTCATCTGACACACACCACAAGAGAAGCGGGTCAGACAAAGGCTAATCTTTCAGCTGGCAGCGGTGCTCAGGTGTCACATGATCAGAGCATTATTCACCTGTCCCCTGCTCCATACAAATGTCCTGTTCAATTATTTAAACATACACTGACATGAGTCTGCAGTCACATCCATGTGGAACATCTCAAATCAGTGAGGGCAGCCCCCCCCCCACACACACACACACCTTGGATGAACCTGACCCTAACCCTCACTCTGACACTAACCCTGACCGTGACTCTCACCCTAATCCTGACTCTAACCCTAACCTTCTCATCTGATTATCTGCTCAGGTTCTACTCCGCTGAGATCATCTGTGGTCTTCAGTTCTTGCATTCCAAAGGGATCATCTACAGGTCAGAGATGGAGACACTTAAATCTCCCACCATTGTCATTGTCTGTCATTGTTTAACATCTTGATGCTTTCATCAGAATGTTAACTGGCTTACTTCACAAAACTGATCTGAGTTCAGTTGAAGCGTAATGTGGTTGGTTAGATAATCCCACACATTTCAACACCTTTTTCTATTGTGAGTTTGTATCTCAATGTGTGGTAATGCTGCTGTTTGTAATCCATACTCAGAGAACACTAAACTGGACTCAACTGGATCTCGGAAGCAAAAAAAACAACAAACACATAACAAATCACAACAAACAAATAACAAATCACTATAAATATCAATAAAATCTAGATCTTGAAGCAAACACTGGTATTAATTACATTAAACACCTGTTCAGTGTGATGGGTTCAAGTTCTTTGAATGTGAAAAGTACTGACACTGTTTTTTTGCACAACCTGATGGTCTGGATCCACATGTTCGTATTTATGTTGTTTGCAGAGACCTTAAGTTGGACAACGTGATGCTGGATCATGAGGGACACATTAAGATTGCAGACTTCGGCATGTGTAAGGAGAATGTGTTTGGAGAGAATCGTGCAACAACCTTCTGTGGAACTCCAGACTATATCGCTCCAGAGGTGACATGTCCTACACAAATGTTGATGTGGATGTCCATACTCATGGGAGTGTCACTGTGTGGATGTCCATACTCATGGGAGTGTCACTGTGTGGACGTCCATACTCATGGGATGCTTGTCTTTTGTTTGTCTTCTTCCAGATCCTGCTGGGACAGAAGTACTCGTTCTCCGTCGACTGGTGGTCTTTTGGGGTCTTGTTGTATGAAATGCTGGTTGGACAGTCGCCATTCCATGGGGACGATGAGGATGAGTTGTTTGAGTCCATCCGCATGGACACTCCACACTATCCTCGCTGGATCAACAAGGAGGCCAAAGACCTGCTGGAACGGGTCAGTACTGTGATGTGACCTGCAGCCATGGTCCATGTGTGATTGACAGTTCAGTGAGGATAGTGTTCACTGTATGAAACACTGAATACTTCCTCCTGCTCCTTCCTCACATTCCTTTGTCTTCCTGCAGTTGTTTGAGAGAGACCCCACACGCAGGCTAGGAATTGTGGGAAATATTCGCCTACACCCCTTCTTCAAGAGCATCAACTGGCAGATGCTGGAGAGGAGGGAGATCGAACCCCCATTCAAACCCAAAGTGGTACGTCCCACACATGACCTGGGTTGAACCATTGACACATCAGGTCACATGAATGTCACTACATCTCACAAATGTTCTGTCAAATGTATTTTAGCATCACATTTCAGAGACAAATTACCTAAAGCACATCATGTATATATATTAAATTCAAAGTTATTATCTCAGGTGGTTTACTCTATTTCACAGTTGTCTTTCCATAACTGTTATAAAACTGTTGTACATGTATGCCACATTCTCAACAAGAGGAGAATGTCTGTGATCGACACTGTTTGTAGATATGCTCCACTTTATTTAGGTGTGGTGTGGGAGGTTTAGATATATGTGAATATATATATGGGTCTTTGTCATGTGGACAATTTTGGATATCATCTGGGGTGACCACCCTAAAACTGTGAAAAATAAACACATTGATAGTGACATGTCCTTTTTAGGACGCGTCACTATTAAATTTATCAAGAAAATATAGATTTGCAGAAAAAAACGTATTTTTCACAGTTTTAAGGCGGTCACCCCAGATGATATCCGAAAGTGTCCACATGACAATGACCCATATAACATTACTACAAGCGAAAGATTGGAACATTCATGTTTGTTTGTGTCAATAGGATATTAATGCTATGTTTTAATCCATGAGGGTGATGGACTTATTATTCACAGAACAGTTGTAAATGTGTTTAAATAACCATTGTCCTTTAGTGATTTTTAAAAATGTAGTTAAAATTTGCAAAACCTTTGAATGGGTATGAGTAATGGCTGAAAAACTGGAAATTGGTCAGTGTTTCAAAGTCAAGGTCACAACCCACATTGACCAGGTCAGAGACAAGAGACTAAACAAAAAAACCACATGCAAAGAACACAAAAAACAAATCGGGTACAATGACGGTACCAGTACTGGTGGTATCTGCTGGAGAACGTCTTCATTTAAGTGGCACAACGACAGATAAATCTGATTGGTATCATCTGAGTATTTGAAAAGTGCCAAGAACAAACACTTCAGTGACCCAGCTGACTCGAAAAAAGAATAACAGCCATTTCCATGTGAAACATAGGGTTTATTATATTATTTTATTTAGATTTTTCATCAGACAATATTACAGGTATTTTCATACACAATAAGACAACATTCTTAATCCACAATGACAGGATCAGAGATAACAGACAGATTTGTGAAACCCATTTCACAAATCAAATCAAAACACCAAACTAATTTCTTCGCATAAGTTGACATTGAGTTTAGTTAGATTCACATCTAAAGCACAAAGGTGTTACATTAGAGTTCTATTTATGTCTTCTATATGGTTACAGCTGATGGAGGAAGTGGAACTGGATCATTCATTCATTTCATTGCTTTTAATTACAGAAAGCGCCTAATGACTACAGCAACTTTGATCGGGAATTCCTCAGTGAAAAGCCTCGCCTCTCCTACAGTGACAAAAACTTCATAGATTCCATGGACCAATCAGCATTCACCGGGTTTTCATTCATAAACCCGAAGATGGAGCACCTTCTAGAATAATAGCCATTTTCAGATGTACTGTAGGTTCTGTCCTCGCTGATTGTGGAACAATGGAGGTATTCTGTAACATCATTAAAACAGTCAAGTGAGCTGGTCCACAGTCAGGGTATAAGACCCATCGTAAGCACAACACCTTTGGTACCTGTAGAACTCATCCAGGTAGAGACTCTTACTGTACATATTGATGTGTTTGTGTGCATGCTGATATGTATGAGTAAGAATAGAATGGGTGTGATGTAGAAAACTCTCATCCACTTGACCTCACTGCTGCCATCTTCAGTGGTGTCATGTCTCATTTAGTAACATTGAGTTCAACCCAAGACCCATGAAAAGGGAAAGAAATCATTCATCAAGGTCCTCAAGAGGATTGACATTTTGAAAAATAGCGTGCAATCCACAAAGCCTTATGCAGAGGGTCAAATGTACGCAAACTGAACACAAACTGCACTGCCAGTCCTAGCTGCACCACTCCAATTTACATGCATCTGAATTCGGGAGTATTCATTAATACAGTGCAAAATTGCCCCCTTACTATTCAAATGAGCCTTGTTGCAAATACCACCTAAGCCACAAAGACCAGCACTAATTGTCACAGGCGGTAAAGCGGTGCTATTTAATGACATTGAGACCTATGTAATAAATCTCCCTCTCTCTCGCTCACACAAAATGATTACAAATTGCACTTAGTTGGTGGTAACTGTGGAGCATAGCCTGTATAATGACTGTCATGCCAGGACTCTCCGATAACTATGGCAGCAATGATTGTAGACAGGCCAATAGGTCAGTATAGTGCTTTTTCTGATTGCCATTGTTGTGTCAACTGTGATCTTGAAACAAAGCCGCCTATATGCCACGTGGCTTATTGCAATCAGAGGTGCAAATTGTGCTCTGCTGCTGAACTTTGTGGCCATGTTAGCGCTGGCATATGACTAGAGCAAATTCTTTGGAGGATAAGGCGCTAAAACAGGGCAGATTGACTGAGCTAATTTGGCACAAACAATGACGCTTTTAGCAGGAGCAATCCATTCTTTGTAGATCTGGTCCTTAGGGTAACATGTACTGTAAATTTCAACTGCATGTACAGTATGTATGTACGTCACTATGTCGCTCATCTCCTTCAACCTTATTAACCAATGGAATCTCTTTCTTAAACATCTGAATCCTATCCTTTTCCTATGACCGGATAGATTGTGTATTAATAAACTGTATTTGTGAAGTTGACTAAACAGTGCCATGTAAAGAACAAATTAAAGCAGAGGAGCTGTTTAATCTTAACGGTGCTCTGAAAGGACAGATGGATGTACAGATGGATGTAGAAGTAGCGAAAGTTTTAAAAAGGTACTTCAAAATAATGGGCGTTAACGTTACAGAGATACTGTATATAGATGTTGTATATGGTTAGTGTTGTATCATGTATATTGGTTCAGTAAGGATGTATTTTTTTTTTTTACTGTCTCCATCTTTTACATCTGATTAAAAAAATCATCAACTCCAAAGAGTGACTTGACTGATTCTGGAATGTTTTTGCATTTTTCCAACAATTAGAGCATAGTTGTATATTAAAATCAGTATAACAATAAAATATAGATGTCAAATGATAAAAAAGTCAAAGTTTTTCTGAAAACCCTTGAACTAGTCTCATGTTGGACAACAGCAGATGATGGATGAATTGATAGATGATGGATAGATTGATGGACAGATGATACATACATTGTTGGATTGATTATTGTCATTTCACATAAACATGGATGCACTGCAGAAATGAATAAAAACACCTGAGAACAGATTAAAAAAATACTGATGTAAAGAAGAAAGTGCCCCCAAAGTTCCACTGAGAGGATCATTGTTTTGTTTTTTTTTACCATATACACTATATGATTAATGCCATCATATTTTCTGGTCTGAAAATGTGAATATAGATGGAAATCAGAATACCTCAATCCAGTTGATCAACTGCGGGATTAGAAATAAAAGAGCAATGTAATACATACTTAAACCAACACAATCATACAAAATAAATATACAGGCCTAAAAGCAAATAACCTGGAATGTTTATTCTAGAAATTTAGCAAATGAGCATAACATCAATCCCCAATTTTATGAATAAAACAAAACACAAATGAAGAGTGTTTAACGTTGAAACAAACAATCCTGAAACGGTTAATATTTCAACAAATAGAATACCAACCGAATGTATTAAAATTCAACAGAACATCCCTGATGGTAAATGAAAAAATACGTCGAACTTAATTATTATTTAACATTCGTGAGCGTGCTGCGCGCACCAATGGTACCACGGGGACACGACACTCCACTTTGGTGACGTCATCACGTTACGTCTATCCGGAAGTAGAGCTTGCTGCTGTTTTTGTTTCTATCTTCTTAAAGCTTTTCTATAAGAGTCAACTCATCAGTATACGATGGTAGTCGATGGCCTCGACGTGTATATGATAAGGATGTTCCCTGTCATTCTGTAAACGGAAGTAGTAGCAGCGTTATTCAACGTCCAGGAACCTCCACCTAAGTCGAAGAAAGTTTACAATGAGCTCCGAGGATGTTCTGAAGGATGCGACCACTCTGGCCTCCTATAACGTGCTTCTACAGGTAACACCATCCCACCTACAACACTGTAACGTTGTGTTTTCAGGAGATTTAATGTTTAAGGTTACTTTATTTATATCCGTGGGTAGATTTGTTTTGTAGTTATAGTGCTTGAACCTGTTCGGCAGGCACGTTATCGAGTTTGAAGACAAAAAAAAGCGCTCAGTGTTTCACAGTTCAACCATATAGCAGCGTGAATAAGTAAAAGAAATACAAAATCAGATAATGACAAGATGCGATGAAACACAATACAAAAAAACCCAGGAAAGTTAAACAGTCTCTGCTATAAAAAAAAGCACAAGAACATACAATTTACAAATTAAGAAGTCACAATAATAATAAACATTGCAATGAAATAGGATCAATAACTAAATAAATGAATCAAGTGCAGTGTTACGATTTCTTAATGAGCTCAGTGACGGCGACAGAAACAAAGCTGTTTTTACTACACTCTTTTCATGAGCTTTAACACATTGCTGCTCGTGCCTTAGGTGATGTTCCGCGTGCTCACCTTCTTGCTGAATGCGTTCACACTGAGGTTTGTGTCCAAGGAGCTGATCGGAGTGGTCAATGTCAGGTGAGTTGTTGGTTGATTGAAGATACGTGATTGAACATTGATTGAAGATGCGTGAGAAGCACAGTTTCACTACATTTCATGATGACGTCTTGTTCTCTGTAGGCTCACTCTGCTCTACTCGACATTAGTGTTCCTGTCCAGAGAGGCGTTCCGGAGAGCCTGCCTGAGTGGGGGATCTGGGACCAAACACAGCTGGAGACAAGTAGTCAACTTACTGTGGCTCACGTGAGTGGACTTTTGCTAAATTATTCCAATCAGGATGCATATAGACTAGGGATGCCAAATATGCAGCTGGGGGCCTAATGTGGCTCACTAAAGGTTCCAATCTAGCTTGTGGGATAAATTTGTGAAATGCAAAAATGACACTTAAAAGGTATTTCCAGGCTGGATAGCTCAGTTGTTAAGGCACCGGTCTGGTGCATAGGGGACCGGGGTTCGATCCCCGGAAGGAGCGTCCAGTAGGTTGTGTCAGAAAGGGCATCTGACATAAAAACTCCTGCCAAATCAAATATACAAATAAATGAATTCGCTGAGGTGACCCCGGAAGGGAAAAGCCGAAAGAAATCATCACACTTATAAGATATTTACAAACATTATTACTCATGTTCCATGTACAGACTGGGAAAATATTATCATAATAACATGTAAAGGTAACTCCAAATATTAGCATTATAACCTATAACTGCTTGCAACTCCAAACCTTTCTATGTATTAATGTAAATATTTTCATGTCATTGGGATTGTAATGTAATGAATGTGAATTGTAATGTAATTTCTTTTAACGTCACACTAAAACAAAGCATCATTTCACTAAAAACCCAAATAGCCTGAACAAATATAAACACATCGGAAATGTCCGAAGATAAATGTAATTTTATCAGCATTCTACCTGTTACTCAATGTTTTGTGCATTTGTAGATCCACTATGTGTGTAATTTATAATGTGCATGTATTAATTATAAACTGAGGTATGATGTTAATAAAATTACACTTATTTTTATGTACATGTATAAATTATGAACTTAAGGTATAGTATAAAAATTACACTTATTATAACCTACATGTATGCATGAGGTATAGTACTGTTAAAATTACACTTTTTAAGAGTTTTGGTTTCTTAATGCTGTCCACATTGTTTTAAACCATAGTTTGTAGACATAAATGTTATCACCATGTAAAGGAAGTTAGGAGTTGACATTATTGATAGGTAATCCTGATATTATTGTACTGGTCCCGCCCATTTCACACCAAATCGGGTTGAATTTGACCCCTGAACTAAAAAAGTTTGACACCCCTGATGAAGACAATGAAATCAACAATAATAACATCAACTGAAAATGTGATGTAGGCGAGCATTTTGCACCAGTACCAGTGAATGAATATAATCCTGAATCTGAAGGATTCAGCTTAGATCAACAGTGTACATGTTTGGAATGTCACACCTCTGGTAAAATCAGCTGATGAGTTTGTACTTCCTTGAACTCATTCTCATGAACTCTCAGAGACAAAGCCTACTGACCACTGTGACCTCTATTGTTTGGGAAGATGAGGAGATGGCATTATCTGCCATTAAATCAACATAAATGCTATTGAATGTTTCCTGTGGACACACACTGAAGCCACTGGGATTGAAGTGAATGCTGAATCGTTGGTCTTAAACACGGTTTTCACATTTTCATTTGACAACGTGATTGAAGATGAACACACACTGTATGTGTTTGTGTGTTTTTGTCATTGTACCTGTATGTTTTTGGATGTGTGTGTCTTTTTTGGGTGTGTATGTCATTGTATCTGTTTTATGTTTTTTGTTCTCTGTGGGTGTGTGTGTTTGTTTGTTTTGTCATTGTACCTGTCTGTTTTATTCTTTTTTTGGGGTCTGTGATTGTGTGTGTGTGTGTGTGTGTGTGTGTGTGTGTGTGATTTTTGTCATTGTACCTGCCTGTTTTATGTTTTTGGGTGTGTGTTTTTTTTTTCTGTGTCATTGTACCTGTTTTAAGTTTTTTGTGGTCTTCGGGTGTGTGTGTTTGTTTTTTGTAATAAAAAATATATAATTGTTTGGTCTCTTGGAGACTGTAATGAAAAATTAAAATAAAGTAATATAAAAAAGAACATGAACACAGTGTTTGCTCTGATGGAACCTCATGTGGTCTGTTGTTCCTGTGTCGCCCGTCAGGTTTCCTCTGGGTGTATTATGGTCTGTCCTTTTGGTGTGTGTGTGGCTCTGGCTCCTGGAGGCCCCGGACCCCCAGGCCGTACCCTACTATGGCCCTGCTGTGCTGCTGTTTGCCTTTGGGGGACTACAGGAGCTTCTGGCTGAACCTCTGTGGGTCCTGGCTCAGGCTCACATGTTTGTGCGACTGAAGGTGGTTGCTGAGAGCCTCGCAATGCTTGCTAAGTGCAGTTTCACAGTGGTGGTGGTGGTGTTTGCTCGTCAATGGGGCCTTTACATCTTTGCTGCTGCTCATGTGAGGACACGTTCTAGGTGTGCATATTTCCATTGTTTCTTTTATTTCTACCAACGTTAACTGAGGACCTGCTCTTAGATTGTTTACACAGGTGTCCTGGTGCTGTGTTACACTGTTTATTTCCTTCGCTTCTTGGGGTCTAAAGAGGCGACTAAGAAGAGTTTCCCATTGTATCATGTTGGAGATGTGCTTCCCTGTAAAGTGGATGGAGAGGTAATATGGACTGACAGATGACACATGCTGGTTCTGTTTAGACACTGATGTTCTGACGTTGCTCATTGGTTGATGTTTGTAGCCCCTGATTGATAGGAACCTAGCGGAGCTCACGTGGAGCTTCTTCAAACAGTCATTCCTGAAGCAGATCCTCACAGAGGGAGAGCGTTACGTCATGACCTTCCTGAATGTCTTGAGCTTCGGAGACCAGGGTATTTACGATATAGTCAACAACCTGGGCTCCATGGTGGCGCGCTTCATCTTCTTACCCATTGAGGAGAGTTTCTACGTATTCTTCGCTAAAGTTCTGGAGAGAGGCCGTGACGTCGAAAGTCAGAAACGGGTCTGAACCTCTAGATGCACCAAGGTGTTCCTGAATGTTGTGGTTGGGATATGTTGTTTGTCATTGTCTATGGGTTTTCATATGCAGGAGGATGTTGCCGTGGCGGCTGAGGTGCTGGAGTGTCTGCTGAAGCTGGTGTTGGTGGTGGGTCTGATCATCACAGTGTTTGGCTACGCCTTCTCTCACCTGGCTCTGGACATGTACGGTGGCGCTCTGCTGAGCAGCGGAGCAGGTGAATAATTCAACCAGGAGGGCCACAAGAACACTAAAGAAACATAAAGCCAACTATTTAATATTTTTTTTAAATCAAATTGAAGGAATAAGGGTTGCCATGGTGCAACTGTCTTCTCTGAAATCACTGACTGCCTCCAATACCTGTTTTTGACTGAGATTCCAATACAGATGTGAAAAAAATTGTCCAAAGCAGAATTTAGGAAAAATGGCACATGGACATGGAATTACTGCATTTTTAAAAATGTATTAAAAATGTATGTGTTATTCATATATCCCAGCTGGATAGCTCAGTTGGTAAGGCACCGTCTGGTGTCTAGGGGGCCTGGGTTTGATTCCCGGCATGAGCGTCCAGTGGGTTGTGTCAGCAAGGGCATCCAACGTAAAAACTCCTGCCAAATAAAATATGTGAATTGAACTCCCTGTGGCGAACCCGGAAGGGAAAGGCTGAAGGAAAACATCATCATGTGTTATTCACACATGCACACACACACACACACACACACACACACACACACACACACACACACACACACACACACACCCACACAC
>JAPTHA010000023.1:10174478-10190613 GCA_029814585.1 Gymnapogon annona | reverse complement strand
ATATATATATATTAAGGCAGTATGTGATAGTTAAACACTATATTTGATTCTGTGCAATTTTCCATTAGGAGCCCCCCCATG
Source organism: Gymnapogon annona (assembly GCA_029814585.1). Taxonomy (NCBI): domain Eukaryota; kingdom Metazoa; phylum Chordata; class Actinopteri; order Kurtiformes; family Apogonidae; genus Gymnapogon; species Gymnapogon annona. The sequence goes on along the minus strand of JAPTHA010000023.1, from coordinate 10,190,532 downwards.
GCACCCAGAAGTATATTTATTTGGTTTGCATTAGAAAGTGAACTTGATGTTTAGATTAAGATTCTACTTTTTTACTAACCCTTTCTTTTTACCTGGAATAAAAACCAATAACTATTTAGTCAGGTTGCCGACTCCTAATGGATACAAACCTCTAACACCTGATAATGTCCAGGTTTCACTGTCTTTCCTTTCATTAAAGGACCAACTCTTCTCAGATGGTACAGTTGCTACGTCCTCCTGCTGGCTGTAAACGGTGTCACTGAGTGCTTTGTCTTTGCTGCAATGAGCCAGAAAGAAGTTGACAAGTAAGAGCACTGATCCAACAGAACAAACCCCATGGATCCAACAGAATAAACTGCGTTGGTCCAACAGAACAAAACCTGTGGGTCCAACAGAACAAACCCCATTGATCCAACAGGATAATCCCATGTGTCTAACAGAACGCCTGGTGTGTTGATGTGGTATTTGATTCCATCCTCAGGTATAACCTAGTCATGTTGGGCCTGTCGCTGTCTTTCCTCTTCCTGTCCTACGTGCTGACGTGGTGGGCTGGTGCTGTGGGCTTCATCATGGCCAACTGTTTGAATATGGGCCTCCGCATCTTGCACAGCGTTCTTTACATCCATCTGTACTTCCAGTCCAGTCACTGGAGGCCTCTGCGAGGTCTACTGCCATCTCCACTCACATTGCTGGCTCTGGCCTTTAGTGCAGTCGTCACACGGCTGTCTGAGGTAACACTTCATCCCTGTACTGAACACTCTGAACTATCCTGTAGACCCTAATGCTGACCTTAACCATAACCATAACCATACCTCTATCCCTGACCTGACACCTAACCCTTCCATCAAATATTACAGCTGACATTAATATGACAGAAACTCTGAAACATGTTGAGGAAAACTCACTGAATATTGTTTTATGCAGAAGAACTGACTGTGACTGTTGGTGTTCTCAAAAAATCAGGTTTATGAAACCTGATTTGAAAGGTTTCATAAACGGTTTGGCACTGAGCTGAAGGCTGTGAATGGCTGAACATCCAACATGTGAACAGATCAGACCACCATTTGAATGGGAACCTCAAAACCACGTAAAGCTGTGCGTGTTTGTATGTGCGTGTGTGTTTGTGATAATGAGTTTGTGTTTGTGATAATGTTTGGTCATAATATGGTCTAAATTGTAGACATACAACGTGAGTAAATGAAATACTGTACAAGATGATCCTTGGACCTGTGGTCATCACACTCTGTTGTGATATTGATGAATGGGGTTCTGTCATCTCATTGGCCAAATGAATGGGGTTCTGTAGTCTGATTGGTCTGTAGTCTGACAGATGAATGGGGTTCAGTCGTCTGATTAGACAAGTGAATGTGGCTCTGTTGTCTGTTTGGACAAAATGGATGGGGTTCGGGCATCTGATTGGTGTGTGGTCTCTTGTTTCAGGGTGTGTTCTGCTGTGACGGTGGCTGGTTTTTCAGACTCCTTCACATTGGCGTGGGCGCTGCGTGTCTACTCTCGGTGCTCGTCACAGTGTTTTTCGCAGAGACACGACTCATTCAGTTCATCAGGACTCAGCTCGTGCCACAGTACACAAAGAAACAGCATTAAGTCCCACAGGAGGTGGTTCTACTGGACCAGAAGAAGCCAAAACAGGAAGGACTATAAGGACCAGTGTTAGATAGAGACCTGGATTTATCTGTTTTGACATTTTCCTTTGAGACGTAGCAATATGTTGTTGGAGAAAATGTTGATGAGTTGTTTGACATAAGTAAACGACATTTTTATTTGTGATGCTGAAATACAATTAATGCAATGAATACAAAAAGGGCCTGAAAGAAACCCAATTTAATTATGGAGTTTAAAAAAAAACATGTTTTAGTCTCAATGGAAGACGACAAAATCTCACCTATGGACAGAATTCTGCTTTTTTATCACCCCAGCCACAAATCACACCATACACATGGAAACTCAAAATGCTGGCGGAATTGCGGTTGTAACATTGCACATCATCTACATATATTCTGGGAATGCCCAAATATGAACCTTTATTGGAAAGAAATACATGCAACCATATAATCCTTCTCAATTCTCATCTTTCATTTGATTTTTAAACCATATATTTGGGGTATATTCCCCCCGAGGTCAAAACATAAATAGATACTTACTCGGTATATTAGTAGCTGCAGCCAAAAAAGCAATAACAAAACGATGTATGACACAAGAAGAACCAACAATAAATAATTGGATAGACATAACCACAGAATTGTATAAGATGGAAAGAATAACCTTTGTAAATTTAAAGATGAACTCTTTTAAGCAACACTAGGAGGGATGGGTAAAGTATGTGAGGCCTCTGACAAAGATTATTATGTGGTTATGGATTCCAAACTCTCAAATTGAAGGAAATGTGTTTGTGTTTTTATTTATTCTCATTTGTGTATTCATGTTTGTTACTCTCAAGTTCTGTATGTCAGTGTAACAATGGGCTGCTGTAAAGGTGAATTTTATTTCTCTTATTCTCTGGATTTGTATAGTTTATGTGCAAAAGTATAATTCTTTGAAAACCTAATTTTCTTTCAGTAAAAAAAGAAACAACAACAATGATGAAGAAAAGCAGATTTATTTGAGTCAAACTAAGTATGCAACACACTGGCTGGTTTTTGCATGTTGGTCAGAAGTAACAACCACATAGAGGAGTCTGGACCGGCCTGGCCCAAAGCCTAAACAGTGACGCAATGAGCCAACATGGACAGGAAGGCGTGGGAACAGCATTCTTCTGCTAAACGGTAGGCGTTTGCTTTTCACATCTGTTGAAGTCTGACATGTATTTTTCTGTATTTGGATCCAGGCGAGTTCTGCTGTCTTGGCATGAGTCATTTGACAGTGCGAGTCTGAAGGACAGAGGTTTATCACAGCTGTGTTCATGTGACTTCATCGCTGTCTTTGTTTTCTAATACTTTCATTTAATTTTTCATTAAATAACTTTACATTCACGTTTCATACACATAGATGACGTTCACAACCCACAATGACAGGATCAGAGACAACAGACAAAAAAACTCCAAAAACACAATTAAATGAAGGGCATGAGTCACAGAGAGGCATGTGTTGACCTCTGACCTAAGTCCTACAAGCCCAAGCCCATCCCTGTCTCATGAAGCAGCAGACAGAGGAGGAGTCTGAACATCTGACATCATCTGTTGGACTCAGCAGCACAAGCCTAGGATCCACGAGCTGAAAGCACCCATCGTCTGCACCAACACCATGTCTCAGGTAAGACTTTGGCATCCAACATGCATGCTGTGGTGAAGTTGAAGGAGATAATGGAGCGGAGATGATGTGTTCAAGTCTTCCTCTCCAGCCGGGTCAGGGAGAAGATGAACAGAATCAGCGTCCCGAGGTGAGAGAGGACGACCTGATCGAAGCCAAGAACAAACTGGGTGGAACCGGGCCCGTGAAGAGCAAGACGTTTCAAGTCATGGACGAGTGTGGTGAGCACAAACACACATGTACACCGCTTCTATGGGATGTATCTGCTGGAGCTGACATCACATAATGTCAGCGGGTTTGTGTGAGGCACGTTTCCCACGATGCACAAGTTTCCACTCCATATACAGACAGGAAAGAGAGAGAGAGAGACAGAGAGAGAGAGAGAGTTCCTCTGCACATACTCACCCATCAGGATTCGGTTATTGATACACACCCACATTAACACAAAACACACGTTTGTTTGTCTTCGCAGAGAAAGTGGGTAAAGCTGCTCCTTCTGTGTTCAGCTGTGTGAAGTCAGGAGGGGAGACTGTTTTCAACTCGCGCTCAGCTCAACCAATCAAGAAATGGCAGACAAACGTACCCAAGTGATCATCAAAGAACACCTGCTCCACGCTAAGTTTTGGATCATCGCTTCTCCTTCACAGTTTTGCACTGAAATGTAGTGAACCCTCGTACACAGTGCACACGGCATGTCTTTGTTGCACATGCCGTCTTTTTAACACCAGTTTTTTTAAGCTGTCGACGTTAAATCATCCAGAAAAAGACTTTTCCAAAAAAATGTATTTTTGCATCAGTGCAGTGAACGGTTAAACAAAAGGGCTCGACAGACGCCCGTGATTCACAAATGAAAATGACTCATTGTGTGAAGTCAAATGTAGATATGTACACATGTACACAGGACAAAAGAGGATGGGACAGTTTCTGTCGTTTCCCTAATAAAAGTGCAAAAGAATAAATTTAAGACATTTGTGGAAGAAAAAACGGAAATCAAAGCTGAGGCTTATACTAGTCTTCTTTGTGTTTTGCACTTAAATCAATAAAAACATTTTTTACAAGAGCAGGTTCCTGGCTAATGGGCCAACTATGGGTTTGATTCATTTTAAATGTAGGGTTTTGTTTATATGAGGCATTCTACAAACTATAAACAGTTTAATACATTTAGATTTGTGAAATATTCAAATGTGGCTCAATATTTCAATAAAAATAGAAATAGTACTGTTTTCATGTGATACTAAATTAATGGGCTCATTGAAATATTAAAGACGATACAAAATTTAATTGTGAAACATTGTAAAATATGCATATTTAAAATACTCGAGAGCAAATAAATGCATTTTGGTTCATTTCATTGTTTGTTTTTTTTTCCATCAGTAAAACATTGTTTGGAAATAGCAAAGTAAAATGAGAGTGAACATTCACCCTAACCTCGTGGAAATACAATAACCACACATGTACTGGGACTGTTATAGCTCTTGAAAAACATTGCAAAATAAAGTTAAGAAATAGTTGTGATTTACATATATTTGGTGTTTACAGTTAAGAAATAGTTGTAATTTACATACATTTGGTGTTTAATTCTGTGCAGTTTCTCATGTTCCAGTATACAGATGAGAATAGGAATTTCTGAAGCTATAGTTTGTATGTTGCCAGTGTTGTAGACTGGACTATGTTGACCATTAACACAACAAGTCAAAGTCATCGTTTGAGGTTAATGTGACAAAGACTGTATTTTAGATGGTGAAATAACACCAGGATCAAGATCACTTCTCAAGTCTATTAAAGCATGTTTCCTTTAACGTGCTTAAGATCACGAGTCATATGAGTGTAGATGGACTGTAGCTCATTGTCCAGTTTCATGTTTTTCAGATATCTGTACCCCACAGGGTTAAATTGATGACAACTGAGCTCCAGATTGGACTGTGGCATCTCCCAGCAGAGCTTCACATGGTCATTATGATGGAAGATAGATCCCGCCAACTTGTTTTTTCTTCAGTGTTGGGTCTCAACTGGTAACGTGACTCTTTTTGTTACATTTGTCAGTGCCGTTCTTTTACATTTTGATAGAAAACTGATAAAGCTCTAAGATGGTGAAAGGTCAAAGGTTACCACTGAATACATTTAGGACCTTATTAATACTTGATAGTTCTTGATGGTTCTTGATAGACCTTGATAGTTCATTTGACCCAGTGTTCTATTGTAACATGACCAGTTGCTATAGAAATGGTCTCAGTAAAACTTTAACACAGTACAAAATGATACAGAGCCCATTTTCATTTTTAATTCAAAAAGTTAGTTCCAGACAATGGAATTAGAACAAAAGTGTTTCAATAAAAGATATTTGGACAGAACTCTAGTACAGATGAGCAGAACCATGTACCACCGGGAAGTCGGGATCAGGTTCTGGCTTCACTTCATGAACTTGTGGTGCTGGTCTTGGAGAATTTTAGCCGAGGACTTGGCATCGTAGAAGAGCTCGTTAATCTCCTCTATCTGCTCCCTCTCCACACTCTCCTTTCCTTGGACTCGACCCAGTAGACTGGCGGGGGTCAGCAACTGGACAGAGTACCTGCAACAGATAGGAGAGCAGACACAGGAGTCATACCGGCCGCACATGTAGCTAATGCATCAGTAACGTGTCAACCTCTACCTGAGGGTGGTCTTTGTGCCGATCTCTGCCAGGTGGGTCAGTGCCTCCTCGCTGATGTTAATCCCCTCAGTCTGAGCACGGATTTTGATAATCTGAAAACAAACAAAAAAATACAATGTGTCAAATGATGGGATTTGAAGTTTAAAAATGGAAAGACCTGAAAAAATTTGGTCATATTAAACTAATCATTTTTTTTCACTTCAATCATTCAGAACATTCAGTGTAGCAACGTCTTTCATAATATTCCCAAAGATGAAGATCCAAAAAGTCCCCCAGCTCCTGAACGTCCATGGAGATGCTTCTCCAGTGACAACATGACCTTTAAAATGTCTATTTACAGGAGAAGAACCGAGTATAAGAGTTTTTCATTGAATTCCTCAGTCACCATAGTGTTTCTCCACATGACCAGAGCCTCAGGTTGACGGTACCTTCTGGATCTTAAATAATGCTAATTATACATCTCCAGGCGTTTCCATAACTTTCCTCCATTTCCCATAACTATGGGAACCATCGATACTCGGGCTGTCAAACTCATTTGAGTTCCAGGGACCAAATTCAGCTAAATTTGGTGTCGGTACAATAAACATGTCAACTCCAAACAGTCCTTATGTGAAAAGTGTTTACATTAACAAGCTGTCCTTTTAAAACAATGTAAATAACATTAATAACCTCAAAACCCCTAAGAAAATTAAGTATAATTTTAACAATATTATAGATGTTCATTACAACTTACAGAAAACAAATCTACAAATGGGTCTACAAACACTTGGTAACAAGTAGAATATTGTTAAAATTGCACTTCTTTACAGACACTACAGATTTAGATTTGTTCAGGTTACGTGTGTTAGTGAAATTACACTTTGTTTTAGTGTAAATACAACCATAGATGAAAATATTTACATTTCCACAGAGGAATGTTGGAAGTATTTATAGTATATTATAATATTTTTGTGAATTTTTGCATTTCACACATTCATCCCACGGGCCAGATTGGAAGCTTTGGCTGTTTGTTCGGCACCTGTGCTCTATAAATTACATTTGTCTGTCATGACAGAGGGAATGTATTTGAGGGAGTCTTTCCACACAAACCAACAGTTGACACAATCCCATTGCTCGATAAATAAAAGATCAATAACTAGAACCAACATCGCTACCATTTGCGTGATCAGCCATATCCTCCTCATATACACATGCAGGTGGTCGTGTTGGTCACATTTGAGGTTTGTTTATGGTCACATGACGGAAGCGCCATCTCTTGTTAGGTCACGAATCCTGACACTTGACCGACTCACCTGTTTCATCTCCTGTGTTGTGTACAACATGGTTCTGATGATCATCACTCTGTCCAGCAGGTCCAGTGGGATGCCGTGTGGAGAGCTAATGTCCTCCGTTCCCCTGGAAACGACACACAGCGGTTAAAACAACAACACAACATCTTTCCCTGTGAATCTGACCAGGACTCACCGGACTAAACACTTCCCCCTGTTTGAGGCGAACACGACAATGGGGGCGATGGTGCTCTCCAGGGCCCGGTTGAGGTAGGTGAAGCACTCAATGTCCAACATGTGCACCTCGTCCACAAACAGAACACCAGGAACCAGCTCGGCCACCCCCTGATCAATGTAGCGGTTCACGACCTTGTTGATCTCACCGCGCAACTTATCTGTAAGGAAGCAAAAAAGACAACGCAAAAGATGACTATGTGCATACGTTTGTATGTGTGGAGGCGATTAGTGGATTAAGGCCTCGAAATGCTGTGACGACAAAGACACCTATGGTTTGTTTATATACATCTCAGACAAGTATGTGTATATTGTAATATATAGTATAGATATAGTGTGTATACTATATATTTGACGATATACACACACACAGTCATGTATCCATTGTTTACTGCTAGAATTCAAAGAGTTCTACATATTTTGCTTTGTGGTTGAACCAAAATAATGGCTCACATTATTTTGTTTGTGAATAAGGCTGAAATGTTTTCTCTATGTTGCTATTCATATTTTATAGCTTAGTGGAAAACTTTGACAAAGATTAAACATATCATTGAAAATGTTAAATGAATTTGGCTCATTGAATTACGACCTCTGTTCTGATCCGTGACATGCACGGGGGTTTTGTTCGTGTGCAGTTTCTACCTGTGATCTCTGTCTTTTTGGGCTTCATCAGCTGTCCCATCATAGACAGAATGTCCTGCCCACCCTGAAACCCCATAAAGACATAATGAGGATCTTTCAACTTATCACGAGCCAAGACCTCCTGCTTGTATGTAGGAGTATTGTACCTGTGGTCTTGCGTTGGACACGTCCAGGTCATGCAGAGTCACATCCTGGACAATCTCCTTCTTTTTGTGGACGTCTCCTTTGGGTAGTGGCACATACTCCTCGGCCTCCAAATCAAACTCCGTTGCAAAAGTGTCGCACCGTCCTTGTCTCTGCAGAGCACAGCCGTGTGTGTGTCACATGACCCCAGACAAAAGGCAGCACACAGAGAAGAGCAGGTGTGAGTGAACCCGGTGCCAGTGCATAGCATGACGTCGGAGGATGAAAGAGTTCAACCAGCTGGGTCAGAAGATGGCTGTCAACAGCAACAAATGTGTGGTCCAACCCTGGGACCCAAGCCCCTGACCACCTGCACTGACTAAAGGAGCCATCATCCATCCTGTCAACACAAGGCACGAGCCCCGCGCTGGAGAGAGATGGAGCGATAGACCTGGAGGAATGAGAGGCTCATTCCAGAATACAATCCAAATGCAGTGGAGATGAAAGACCACCACCGTGAAGGTCTACAGAGGACGAGCATGGCCGGGCCAGGAGATCTTTACCCAGCTCCAGAAGCAGATGTAGTAACAATAAAGGAAACGGCACACGACAGAGGTTTGAAATGGAGAATATTATATGATGCAGGGTTGGTAGCCATTTTTCAATGTCAAATTCAAGCACCTTTATGGTCCATTTTCAAAGTACCTCATCACTTAGAACTAATACATATCTATAGGATCTATAGGATTTTTTTCACAGTGATGTACATAGTGTTATGATATAAACATCTAAGATTATTTTTATAATAGGAAGAAGATTAGAAAGTAAAACAATACCAAGTTTCATCCCAAAAAAGGGAAACTACTTGGTGTTCTTCAAAACACACTCACACTGAGACAGCCCCCGCTAATTTTCTCTTTTGACATAAAGTTCTATTTTTCAAAATTCATCATCTCTCTCCTTCAAAAACTTTGGCTATAATTGCAAGTACTTTCAAGCCCTTAAACTCAAATTCAAGCACTTTTCAGACCATGAAAACACAATATTGTAGTTCAAGCATTTTCAAGAATGTCAAGAACAGATATGAATTCTGATGAAGGTTCATGTAGTGCTGCGTTGGTCATTCATTAACCACACGCTGTTGTTTGTCAATTATATTTAAGGCCTAGACAATGTTGAGGGTGTGAGGCAGATCTATGACTGTGCTCTGACCTTAACTGCTCCACTGTTAGCTTCAATGTAGATGACGTCTCCAACTTCTACACGCTCCTTCTGAAGGCTCTCGTAAATACTGGGATCCAGCTGAAGAAAACACACACCAATGTTTCAGGACAAAAACACCTCTTCCAGTCTGACATACATCCACTGATGACTGAAGTCATTATTGCTTATGTACATTATAAAGTGCTTACCTCTGCACATTCTATATTCAAAAATGTATTCAGCACAAACAAACAAAACACCCATCCTGACCTTGAGCTGCTTTGTGCCTTTTCCCGTTTTCAGCCCAATGATGACATGGCTGATGGTCTTCCCATAGCCACCCATGGGATTCTCCGTCTCGCAGGGGGTGAGCTCCGTCACTTCCCCTTCATACACCTCCTTGGTCTCTTTGATCCGCAGTCCTGAAGGTCAGAGTACATGACGCTCACACACACTCAAGCCTTTGTACATCAACATTCTTTAAACAATGCATTGTATTAACGGGAGAGATTGTGTGTGTGTGTGTGTGCGCAAATTATGTGGCCCTGAGTACAAGCTGCATGCAGGTGGCCGGTTCACCGCCATGAAGGGTCGTCAGGTCTAATCGACACGGTGTTGAAACCTCAGACTCAAGCCCCTCCTCTCTACAGATCCTGTTGCGAATGTGCCGACGACCACCTCTACTCCTGTCTAAGCTCCATTTCCTTTTCTGTGACAGGTACCTTCACCAGTGACCCCCACCCCTCACCCCCGAGTCTTCCTTCCTTCACAACAACTTCCTTCTCATAAATGTTGAGTGATGACTTACTGCATTCAAATACAACATCTTTTGCTGCCACTTCAACACAATGAAGTTGTTTTTCTGTTTTAAAGATTCTATCACATAAAACAGACATCCTAAAATTTCCTTTTTGTTGCGCCTGTGATAAATTAAGGTTGTAGTGTGAACTTGAAGCAGTAAAGGAGTTAATGGGCCGCACTTATATGGCGCCTTTCTATACATGTTATGGTACTCAAAGCGGTTGACACTGACTGACATCTACCCATTGACACACCTGTAGGCAGCTGTTACACCATGCAAAGCCCCAATGGGAGCAATTTAGGGTTCAGTGTCTTGCTCAAGGACACTGCAACATGTGGATAGTTGGAGCCAGGATTTGAACCACCGACCCTTTGGCCATTGGACCACCCGCCCAGATTTAGTTCATTTGAAAAAAAAATCCTTCAATTTATTTTAGTAGTGAGTCTCTAAAACAATAAAAGGCCATTTCAAATCAATTAATGATAGAATGAAATAGATTTATAGGAAATGAAGTTACATGTCTCGGCTCAACTACAGCATGATCTGCATCTTTTAGCACAAAACAAGTGAATCTTTCCATGGAAATGATATAACATTTCTTGTGGAATTTGTGTAAAGGTGACAGACAAGGTTTTTGGATTTTTATAGACTGATAGCTTGAAAATTATATAAATTCATTTACATCAACTCACAAGTGACAAATCAAGGCACATCTACTTGTATAGCACAATTCATACACCAGGTAATTCAAAGTGCTTTACAGCAATTTATTTTCTGTTTATGATTTTAATGTCTGTAAAGCATTAAAATAATAATCATTCATCTTCCAACCCGCTTCATGTTGAATCTAAATAAAAGTGAAGGTTGTAGCAAATTTTTATGTTTTCAAGCCTGATTTGAATGAAAGAACAGTTGGTGCAGACCTCAGGTGTGAAGAGAGAATGTAATAACTGAAAGCTGATTTACTGTTTGGTTCTGATTCTGGGAAAACACAGTAGACCTGTCCCTGGTGAGGGGTCTGGATACTTAAGTCTATCCTCTGCTTCCCAGGAAGCCAGTGTAATGATCTGAGGTTCTGGTGTAATATTGTCCATTTTCCTGCTGTTTGTAAGAAGTCTAGTGGCAGCATTCTTCCCTGATTGATTTTTGTTAAGACCAGTAAAGACAGGATTACAATAGTCGAATCTACTCAAAATAGATGCGTGAACAAGTTTTTGGGCAGAAATCCCTTTATTCTGGCTATTATTCTTCAGGTGGTACCTGATTTAGTAATGAATTTTAGATGGTTAAAATTTAAGTCAGAGTCAATAATTACACCAAGATTTATGGCTTTATCTGTTGTTGCCAGTCGTATGGAGGTGAGTGCTGATCTTTAACCTTTCATTTTTAAAACAGTCAAACACAAATTAGATTCAGATCAAATTTCATTGAAGATTACAAAAACATGTGACTTTCATTTTGCATCTTTGATACAGTACTACTCTCCGTTCATAATAAATACAAGGTTATGTTAGTTTAATATTCAGAAGTAAATCATCTGAAATTTTCCTTGATCCTGACTTTTTAATTGAAACCTTTTGCAGTAAAATAAACCCGTACTTTGAACAACTTTGGGTTTTTTTGGAGTTTTTCTTATATGACTGAAACTATAGAAATGCTTGACTACATTACTCACCAATGGCCCTTCTGAAATTTTCCATAAGTACTTCTGTTTTTTTTATCTCTGATGAGTATACTTCACTGCCGACCATTGGGCAGAAAGGCACCTTGTTACCCAACTCCTGAGCAATGGCTAAGGCAAGAGCAGTCTGAAAATAGCAAGGGACATTTGAGAGGGAAAAGTAAATAATGACAACAGAAATAACATGAAAGTACCCAATTTTATACAGTTCACTTTCATGCAGGTAATAAAAAAGTTGTGCACGTTACCTTTCCTGTGCCAGGAGGCCCTGCCAATAATATGGCTCTTCCTGCCATTTTCTTTGAACGAATCAGCTCCACAATGATACCGCAGGCCTGGATGGCAACACAAAGCCTCAGCATTGTATTAACTTAAACTATACGATCATTTTAGAAGCATGCAAAGTTAAATGAGGCTGTGTGTGTTCAAAGCAGACATGAACATCATATATTTAAACTATATTCTCATTAACATAATTACGTTACAGGTACATCATGTATAACATGTATACAGTATCACATGCACTAACTAAATTTGTTTGCCAACAAAATCGAAGTATTTTGCTGTACGAAACAGTTGCACCTGTTGGCTTCAATGTGGCTTCATTGTATATAACTCATAAACACATCATGACAATACTCTACTTGGGGAATAGTTCATCAACATCCTTGTCACTAACCGTGGGCATGAATATTCCCTATCATTTTTACTAGGCCTGAGCTAGGTTTTTCTTCTGTCTTGAGCAATTGTTTCTTATTGAAATGTTTTCCATTTCTATAATTACATCTTTAAATACCGTTTTCTTAAGATGAGTTTTTTGTCCTTCTCCAGTATGAAGGTTTGTATAGCACCTATGTACACCCACTAGTGTAAATAATCAACATGGTAATACGTATTATTTTAAAAAATGTCCTCTATTCGCCTATAGTGTCTTGCCTTAACATCACTGTGACGATTTAAAACAAAAACATAGGAAATCGAGCTTTCCTTCTTTTTTTGAAACAGCGACACCACTTCTGTGCTAACGAAATTAGCATCCGTAGCCTACGGCAATCAAACAACCACAATGAGATCCCTTGGTTTTCAACCATTCACCGAAGCGAAATGAGCACTGAAAGCAACGAAACAATAACATTACCTCTCTGGCTGCCTCCTGACCGACCAGACCACATGCACTCTGTTTAGCATTACCGGCCTCATCGAGCCCGAGTCCTTTGACATGACTGTGAGGGGCGATCCGCTGCGTCTTTGTGGTGCTTTTTACCTCCTCGATCTTCATGGTTGTAAAATTAGCAGCAGTTTGTACTGTTAACACTGCGAAGTAAATTTACAGCAAATGAAATTCCTCCTAAACTTCGAATTACTCCACGCCGCCACAATCGGCGCCGAAACTCAAAACACAGGGAAATCGGTTTCCATGTGGGTTACTAAGGAAAACTGCAGGAAGTGATACCCTTAAGCACCGCCTCTGACAAACGACACGCTCATTGGTTTAAACTCATGCCAATTGCTAAAAAACCGTTCCAAAATACGCCCTTTAGAGTTTTCATTTCCGTTTGGGTTACGGTCTGCCTCGTACAGTAGAAACTGCAGGAAAGTTGTCAGTGAGTAAAATATAACCACATATTAACCTGAAAATAAAAAAGTTGAACTCTTATTTCGCCATAATGTATGTGTAACTGTAGAGACAGGCATTACAAGAACATTCCCCCCCGTGAAACCTTTATTAGCCTCTGAAAAATAGTTCCGTGTTAGCATGTTGTCATTGACGGGGTAAAAAGCAACACCGTGCAGCAGCTTATCTGTGCCGATTTCAAACTAAACTTCTTATTTTGCACATTACAGAGACAAAAATGTACCCATAGGATTTGTATTAAACGTGGTTGGGCCGTGTCCGAACGATGGACACTAGCATTGACTGTGTCTGATGTTTGTGTTGGAGTTGAGCTCAAGGTTCAATTCGATTAAAATAGATAATAACCGCAGTTTGTGTTGAATCAGCAAAATGTCCGAGTCGACAGACTGTCACACCAACACTCTGAACTTCAACATCGGGGTTCTGGGGCACGTTGACAGCGGGAAGACGTCGCTTGCCAGGGCGCTGAGCAGCACCGCATCCACCGCCGCCTTCGATAAGAACCCACAATCCCGGGAGAGAGGCATCACTTTGGACCTGGGCTTCTCCTCCTTTACGGTGGATCTGCCGGATCACCTGAAGCAGCAGAACGGAGGAGGGCAGCGCTATGACAGCCTGCAGTTCACCCTGGTTGACTGCCCGGGACATGCCTCTTTGATCCGGACCATCATTGGAGGTGAGGTTTGGGAATTGTGACCAATGTTGGCGTCAAGTCAATTTATTTATTTCTCTAATACAGGTTTTAAAACAGACGGTGGTATTTAACACAACAAAACCAAATAATCATCAAATAAAAGTAGAAATAAAATAAATCAGGCTACAACAGGGTCTCTAGCTAAAAAACAAACAGAAAAAGCAATTAAAATGACAAATCAGGGATAGAAATGATCATTAAACACATAAATAGTAATAAATAAAATGGACTTCAAACAGGAGAAATTTTGCGAAATAGTTACTAAATAAATCAGGCCACAACAGGGTCTCTAGCTAAAAAAAACAATCAGAAAAATGAATTAAAATGACAAATCAGGGATAGAAATGATCATTAAACACATAAATAGTCATAAATAAAACAGACTTCAAACAACAGGAGAAATTTTGCTAAATAGCAGATAAGAAAAGACCATGGATAGCTTTCAAAACAAAAAGCAAGCTTTTAAAATCAATTCTGTATTTAATGGGGAGTCATTGAAGGTGAGCTAGGACCGGTGAGAGATGTTCCTTCTTTCTGGTGTGGGTATAAAACCTCGCTGCTGCATTCAGAACTAGTTGTTAGAACTGGTCTATTTGTATTTGACTGTTGACACATTGGTGGTAAAGACGCAATGAGGATATTTGATCACTCTCCCAATCATATGATGGTGACACAGGTGACATTTGACATCTGTGTCTCTTCATCAGAATTAATGTGTTGCTCTGCAGTTCCTCCTCTCTCCCTCAGATGACACCTCCAGAAGAAGCCAGGGTTTGCTGTCAAGCTGTTGTCTTTAACATCTTATAAGTTGTAAGACTCAATTTCAAGTGTGTGTTGTATAAAGGTAGTTATTTCAGATCTGTAATTGTTTTGGTCCTGCCAAGAAAAAAAATCCACCACAGATCCTTTTCCATATTACCACAGACCTGAAATCCTCAATTTTTCCAGAATGAATGATTTGATCTTTTCAAAAAAGTTTAGAAATTTTTTGGTGTCAGAATGGTCATATTCGATTGTGAAGCTCTATTCATATCTCACGACAGCTATTTAGAAATTTACAACATGTTTTATTTCTGCTTGAGAGTTGCAGATTTGGAGAAATTGGAATTCTTTTTCTGTACTTAAGGAACTGTAGATAACTAACAGATTGCGATGGTGAAAAGTAACAAATGAATAGCAAATTGTGTATTTCTATAAATATGCTGACCATAAAGTTGGAATAGAATATTACTACTTCTTGTCATGAGATGATCATGACTATGCAATGTATTCTTGGCAGATAAAGTGTAATTGGGACTCAGTATGTAATCATTGAGCTGTCATTGAGCCTGGTGAAGTGTAATTCATGTTGTGTATAAATAGGAATAAAAAGAGGAATGAAAACAGAATTGTTCCAACTTTATGGGCAACAGTTGGAACAATTGTTGCCCTAGTTGGAACAATTGTTGCCCTAGTACTGTTTATAAACAGTACTAGAATTTCATTGACTTGTGTATTTTCATGGTAGTCTTTGTCAATCAGTCCTGTTTATTTGTACAGTGCCAAATCATAACACAAGCTATCTCAAAGCACTTTACGTATAGAGCTGAAATATACTAGGCTCTCAGAAATATACCAGGCTCTCTCCAGGAGTAAATCACTTGATGATACTTGGTCATAGTGGTGAGGAAAAACTTTATTTTACCAGGCAGAAACCTGGAGCAAACCCTGACACCTGTAGGATTGAGATCTGACACGACCAGTTAGAGACAGAGAGAAAGAAGGTTTGGGAGGGAGGGAAGGGGTGTGATAGAGGTAAACACTTGGATGAACAGCAAATTGAACCAGAACTATTAACAAGATGAACAGACTGGT
>JAPTHA010000023.1:10072630-10085917 GCA_029814585.1 Gymnapogon annona | reverse complement strand
ATCTATCTATCTATCTATCTATCTATCTATTTCCCTCTCTCTATCGATCTCTTGCTCATATGTCCACGTGTTTAAAGGTTCGTTTATTTATTTTTAAATATATTACTAGAACTGTTGCCCATATGGAGGTCACTTTGTTCTGCCGTTTGTTTCCATTAGACCTACATGATTTTTTATTATCATATTTTTTTAGCTGAAGTACTTTATCTGAGCTGGTCAACATTTCTACTTATCAGAAACAATATACTGTATATTGTATATTATTATTACTATCTATCTCTTTGTCCGTTTATCTGTCTGTTCTTTTTATTTGGATTTTTTAAACTATTTTAGTGGTGCAGGTCACACTGTTACGCCGTTCATTTCCATCAGCAAATGCTGCATATGTACAAACCATTCATTGTGAACATACCAGAGGGTTGTATAGCAGTATTAGAGCTCATCAGCATGATAATGTGGAGATACACATGCTTTGAGTGTGAGCCCTTTTGATCTGCTGTGGCGATAAAACCTTATCGGCGGCAAACATCCACTTCCATTTTAGGATTTGACATTAATTCAATCCACCCTTTTACTGCTCTTTTTCTCACACGAGCTCAGGAGAAAGAGGGAGGTCGCAGCTCAATTCAGCTTTGAGAATCTCATTAGGCCCGTTGAAAAGGAAGTGGGTTCATCTCCGAATAAGAACATATAGGATCATTCTATTATTTTTTTTATCTTATTATTACTATTATTGTTGTTGTTTTAATAATTACATTACTATTCTATTATTATTATTATTATTGGTGTTATTATCATTGTTACTAATATAATTGTTGCTGCTGTTGTTATTATTGCCATTATTATTATTATTTACCGTTTGCAGCAGAAATAGCTGCATTGTTTTCATTGTCTCAGGTGTTATTTCGCACCAAAACAACAATTGTCCTCACTAACAGCGAATTTTATTGACATGTGCATGCGCCCCCAGATTGAAACAGAGAGACAGAAAGAAATCCAATGTTGGGATCCTTGGGTCCCACTGATTATAACCCATCCCGGGGTAATTTTTCATCGGTGCCGGCTAATCTTTGTTCTTTGTGAAGATAATAAATAGCCTAATCGTTATCAGCGAGCTGCTGGAGGTGTCGGGGAGAATGGGGCTGATCGGCCCGGGAAATAGGCTCCAAAGTGCCGCGGAATAAATGGCATTTCTTATCTCTGTCTCCCAGATTATCGCCGCCTTTTCAAACTCGCACAACAAATACATCTAATGCAGGGAATGCATCATTTACTGGACCAGATCTGTGCGGATGATTGAAAGATAGATAGAGTGATAGAAAGGAGGGGGGGGGCATGGTATTAAGCTATTATTTATAAGCTGAATGTTCTGCATGTGCAGTCCTTCTTGGGTGTATTTAGACGGAATAAATGCGGCCTTGATTTTTGGAGGTTATCTGCCGGAGCCATCTGAGGTTCCGGCTCTTTGCGCTCCATCATGCATCTTATTTCTTTTATGTTGGATTTTACTGGATAAGAGTCAAATGGATACAGAGACAGAAATATTATGAATAATGTTGTTTTTTCTTTTCTTTTTTGTTATCTGATACAGCATTTGCAAATAGGAAATGTGAGCAGTTCACCTGAGACATTTGTGTTTTGTTAATAAATAGATCATGTAGGGTAATGTCTTTATGGTTTAATATTATTATTACTGAAAAGAACGAGTGGACTGTTTTATGGTTTTGTGTCTTATTTTTATTCTTAAACGTCCTAACCTTATTAATTGCTCTTATTCTTAAATTCTTAAGTAGCGTAGTTTTAAAAAATGCTCAATGCGTTTTAAACATTAGTAAAACAAGGATCAATGTGGGGGGGGGATTTTGTAAAAATTTATTCGTATTTTTCTTAAGTCACTTACGTAACAACTTAAAACCCTAAAACTGGGATTGGAGTAAAATTAAACAAAGGTAGAGCAAACGAACCGCTCAGTGTTTTGTTTCATCATTTTTGAGACTGTGAGATATATAAAAATGTAAACTTCTGGAAGAGAAAAATGAAGAGCTTCTTTGCAATGGCATTAAACATAAAGCTTTATGGGAGAGTGACCAGTTAAGGCAGAAAAGGTATTTTTCCAATATGCACAAAGTGGATGCGTCATAAGTCGGGGGGGGGGGCTACAGCGGCTCTGGTGCTGATGGTCTCCAGGGCAACACAGATAGCAGCGCAGTCATTTTCCATATCTTACAGTCTATTATATTCAAGGATTAGTTCTCCTTCCAGAAAAGGTCAAACATAAAGTCAAGCCAGGCGGGAGTGCTGCCCCCCCATCACACACACACACACACACACGCACGCACGCACACACACGCACACACACACAAAGTGGCAGAGCCTTTCCCTTTTTTTCATATTATCTACTTAAACCTGGAGGTTTGCTTTGATAGATGCAAACCTCCAGCATCATTTCACTTCGTGTTCCGTAAAAATCCTTTTCACATCAACACAGTCTGATTGGGGTTTTGCTCACCCATGTATATTATCTTGATAAAATTTATGAACGTATCTGCACATATACTGTACGTACCGGATTTATTTCCTGACTCACTGCTTTTTCATCCTCTGACTGATCCTTCAATTCATGTAGGTGTCATTATGCACCTGTTGATGATCGATTATTGAATTTGAACTTGGATCCAATGCTCATGTTGTGCGGATTCAAAGACTGAAGGAAACAGCTCCATGCTTTGACTTTATGGTGTGCAGGCTGAAATCCTCGGGCGGACAGTGACACCCAGAGGGGGCAGCGGGTCTAAGCCTCGAACTCCCAATCATGCACCGGTGGAACAAGGAGAAAAGCTCTCAATGTGTTGAAGAGACTCAAAGTCTGCCTTCAAACCCAATTTAAGGAAAAGAATCATTGCAATAGCAGCTAAATGTACTTAATGTGTCAAAAGTAAATTCATAATTGGATCATTGAAACGTGTTGGGAGTATATATGATGTTTTGTATTGATTTTACTGCTGTAGATGTGGAATTTTTATTTGGACTGTAGTTTTTTTTTAATTTAACCTTTACTTATATACTAGAGAGTCCTGGCCAAGATAGTCAACAGCAAATACAACATAGTTAAACACATGTAAACAAAATATTTGACAATCAAGACTAAAAAAATAAAAAAAAACTTTTCCAAGCAGATTCAGAAGCAATAAGTGCATGTTGTATTGCATCATGATCAATTACACCAACTTACTATGTGTTTGTACCACCAACTACATCTCTCTACAAATGCAGCTTTTTCTGAGGTCAGAAAAACAGCCCTGTTTTCAGTTTTGTGACAATGTGACTTTCAAAGTTTTTAGAGACTTTTCTCAGAAAGGAACACTTCATTCTTCATGTTAGATGAGGTGAGATGAGATATGCCCTATTTGGGGGGGGTAGTTTGTGTTGTTACCACAATTTAGACAAAGTAATATTAAAAATGAGCATTAAAGTAAGAATTATGAACTGTATAAAAATGTATAAAGTAACACTCAATGGAGACTATCAATCTGTAAAAAAAAAAAAGGCATGATGGATGAAATGTTATAAGTCTGGGATCTTGACCATATACATATACAGTATATGAATGAAGCAGCATTATAATGAAAATATGTACATAGTTTGACTCCTACTCTGTTTGTTCTGTGATGTGTTTCCTGACGCTCTGACCACTGGTCACGTTTGTATCTGTATTATTTATAGACATATACAGTATTTATTCTATGAATGAAAGCCTGGGTGTGCTTGGTTGTATTTCAGTGATTCATTATGAATTGACCCACTGTTGAGGTGAAGTATTTCCACGGTGTCGTATTTTCAATGTGTTTAAAGTTAAAGGTTGAACACTTCACTTCCTGCAAAGAGAGCAGCAGGAAGCCAGTGTTTATGTCACCTGGTCTATGACCACCTGTCAGTCAAATGGGAGTCGTCCAGGGAGTTGTCGAATTCCAAACCTCTTCTTTTCCTTTGTGGTTTGCATGTCAGACGTTGTGCTTTTATTTTGTCTTGTGTGAATCCACTTCCTTCAGTGAGAGCGAGAGTGTGTTGACGTATATGTTACTCAACAGGCATGAAGGGCGATCAAGAGTTTCCAAATGGACATCTTACTGGCGCATTTGGGCAAAAAGTCCCTTATAATCGATGGAATGTCCCCAATAAAAAGCAAAGGCAGCTGAGCTACACCTCATATAGCAATCGACACTTGACGAAAGGGACGCGTTTATGATGCAAAACACAAATTTCATTCTAAAATCATTCATTGAAGTTGAGACTTTATTTCTTCTTTCTTCACCTACTGGTAAATTATTGACCTGTTGTTTAGATGAGGATGATGTTCATATTCAAAGACTGTGATTTTTTAAATTCCGATGGGTTAAGGTCAGGGTTAGGGTTATTTCTTCCATTTAAGGAAGTTAGGGTCAGGGTCTGTTAGGGACAGCCTTAATGTGAAGGTTAGGAGTGGTATCAGGGTTAGATTTAGGGTTTGATTTCAAATCAACCGAAGAAAATAAGACACACACACAAAATAAATGTTTGTGTGTCTTTTATGTTTCTTATTTGATCATAAAAGATATAGCACTTTTCTACACATATGTACTCAAAGCTCTTTACATTGGCCTCACGTTCATCCATTCACACACACACTGGGAGCAAGACACACTGCAGTGTCTTGCTCAGGGACACTTCGATACGTGGACAGTCGGAGCCAGGATTGGAACCACCAACCCTTCGGACATTGAGCGACCCGCTCTACCAACTGAGCCATAACTGCCCCAGATGTAAAGTTACTTTGCTTAATATATGCAAGAAGCCAGTTTTGTTGCATATAATGAGATAATACTGAGAGAGGTTAGGGTCAGGGTTAGGGTTATGGATGGGGTGAGGGTTAGGGTCAGGGTCAAGGGCAGGGTTAGATTTGGGTTTACATCACAGGGAACGTCCTTGTGATGTAAGCAGATGTAGTAGCTTTGGGGTTAGGGTTTTGCTGATATGAGCAGATGCAGGTACTGTGGAGTTAGGGTGCGAGTTTTGTTGATGTGAGCAGATGCAGTTGCTGTGGGGCAGGTCTTCTGGTGGCATATCTCCGTGTCTGCTGGTTCATTCATATGTTGATGGTATTTCATGTGGATTATGATGAGCTCTTCCTTTCATGTTTGTGTGTGTCAGGAGGTATTATCGCATTGATAATCCCCTGACTTCAGAACCACACTGTGCCTCACCAGCATTCTCAATCTCTTCACCTTCCACCAACATCAGTGACAGTTCACCGACATCTCAAAGGCCTGTATGTTCTTCTCATCTGCATCTGCATATTGATATATATTAAGACCACAGTTTGTATATTTTCACTTGAACAAAGTCAAAATACAGGAATCAGTTATAAAAAAAAACATAATGTCAAATCACATATCACTCAGAATATCCATCCATCCATCCATCCATCTTCCATCGCTTATGGTGATGGGTTGCGGGGGCAGCACTCTAAGCAGGGATGCCCACACCTCCCTCTCCCCAGACACTTCATCCAGTTCTTCCAGAGGGACCCTGAGGCGTTCCCAAGCCAGCCGAGAGACGTAGTCCCTCCAGCATGTCCTGGGCCTCCTCCAAGAGGGACATGCCCAGAACACCTCCCTAGGGAGGCGTCTGTGGGCATCCAAAACAGATGCCTAAGCCACCTCAGCTGAATCCTTTCGATGTGGAGGAGTAGCAGCTCTACTCTGAGCTCCTCCCTGGTGACCAAGATCCTCAACCTATCTTTAGGGGTGCGTCCAGCCATCCTGTGGAGGAAACTAATTTCAGCTGCTTGTATTGCGGATCTTGCCCTTTCGGTCATGACCCAAAGCTCATGACCATAGGTGAGCGTGGGAACATAGATCGACCGGTAAATTGAGTGCCTCGCCTTTCAGCTTAGCTTTCTCTTCGCCACGACGGACCGATACAGCGAATGCATCACTGCAGATGCTGCAACAATCCGCCTGTCGATCTCACGCTCCGTTTTCCCCCCACTCGTGATATTTAAACTCCTCCATTTGGGACAAGGACTCCCCACACCGACTTGGAGAGGGCAAAGACAATGGGATTTTTTTTATTCCGATGAGTTAGGGTTGATTCTTCCATTTAAGGAGGTCAGGGTCAGGGTTAGGGATGAGATCACAAAATAAATGTTTATAAATAAATACTTGTTTTTTATGTTTCTGATATCATCACATTGTTTAATGGATGTAAAGTTACTTTTCTTAAGGTACACATTATCTGCATTTTGTCATATATAATGAGATAATGCTGAGGTTTTACTGTAAATCGTTTGTTAATAATAATAAGAATCCAAATCTTTCATTTTTAGGTTGATAAACATCTTAGAAGTTGATCAAGGTGTGTCGCGTCACATATCAAATCAAAGTCATTTTGTGAATTAAAGTCAAACTAGTATGTGGTCACATAAATGGAGTGAGATTTCAAATATATGTTTATATATGTTTTTATGGGACGTGGCAAGGTGTCTCTGTTCAGAGGCATTGTGCTGAATTTGATTTACACAACAGTGGAATAGTGTTTTGATTTTGACCATCAGTGGCTGTGTATGTCAAGTGGAACGTCAACATGCATAAGGTACCAGAGCCACTGTACACGAGTGTGTTTTCATTATGTATACATTTGAATGTGCATGAGTGTGTTTACATTATGTTTACATGCCAAAGTGCACCAGTGTGTTTACAGTATGTTTACACTTGAATGTGCACGAATGTGTTTACATTATATTGAATGAGTGTTCCAAAGGAAGCATCCCCCCACCCCCACCTCCACTTGTGTCTGTTCAGATATAGAAGTGACAGGAGATAGAGTGAGGCCTGTCTCTGCCCCTCCTCCAGCCTCCCTCCTCACCCCATCTCCTCACCACATCAGGATACACTTGTTCTGGTGAATTCCGGTTTCAAACGGATCGCGGTCTCTCTCTGGTTTTGTGCAGGACCGGTATTAAACACAGACACAGTGGGAGTCTCACAGTCCCTGTGGTCTCTGTAACGGCCTGTTCCACACACCTTTAAAACCTCACCCGCTCTAGCTTCCTCCCACTCCCTCACCCCTTACTGCCCCTATGTTGCACCTTTATCATGCATGAAACCATGAAAGGAGATTCAATATGCAGACACACACACACACACACACACACACACACATAGACATACACACATGCCATTCATCACTTCCTCCTACCTCTTCCACAGTCACATCAATAAATTGGACTTATTACTACATGTTAGATATTCTATGCGTCCAACAATCGAAATCAGCCCAAAATTGCAAAAAAAAACCACTTTGTTTTCATTGAACTCCATCTGACTGGGTGTCTTTTGACCTTCGACCTCAGCTCTTATGCCCCTAGTGTTATAAAACAGGCACTGTGTGGTTCATGCACGTATCAGTCCCATAACATGGAAATAAATGACCCTAATGCAAGAGTGTCAAGAACAGGGCCCGGAGGCCAAAACTGGTCCACCAAAGGGTTCAATCTGGCCCGTGGGAGGAATTTGTGAAGTGCAAAAATTTTACCAAAGATATTAACAACAAAGGATGTGAAGATTATTTTACCTTAATTCAATCTAAAGTAGATCAGACCAGTAAAATGCTATCATAATAACGTACAAATAATGAAAACAGTACATTTTCCCCTTTGTTTTAGTGTAAAAAAGTAAAATTACATGAATATGTTTAGATTCACAGATAGGACCTTTTTAAAAATGGAATATCCTGAAAAAAAAGGCAACCTGAAATGTGGTAAGTATGAAGTATGGACTTATTTTTCCTAAGAACTTTCAGGTTGTTTGTATTTATTGGTGTTATCCTCGAGTATGATTTGTAGATTGGAGGCGACATTAATAATGAGTTCTTAGCGTGATAATGTAGAAATACTTACGATTTAGAAATTTTCTTTGTGGAAGTGTAAATATTTTTCTGAAATTGACCCCTGAAATAAAATGAGTTCTAATGCATTTGTCACTGACCAACTTCACCTTCTGGAAAATGTACAACATGTTGACCTGGTATTTTCATCAAATCTCTTGTACTTGTCCTGTGTATTTTCTCATGTGAGACTTTTCATATCGGGGGACAATCGCTCGCTAGGTTTCCATTTTCAGAGCAACAGCGCCACCTACTGTTAAAAAATCATTTTAAAGTCTAAAGCGGTCATTCTAGTTCCTCATGGTCCAGATCAGGGCTTGTGTTTTCTGTCTCTTTATTAAGGACACTTATCCCACTATCGCCCACTGTAGGACCACCATCAATGAAGATGCTGGGGGTGATTTGACATGTTTAAAAGATAAACGTAAAAAAGCAGGAAGGTGACAAACCTGCAAATGCTAAAGGTGTGATATGAGACCACCTGTGCCCAGTGTGGTTTCTGCCAATTCTCCTGGACAAAAAGAACACTACTCCCTGTCTATTTAAGGTGATTCGAAACCGCCAGAGGGCAGAACATGGGCGCCTGCCCCTAACAAAGTCATCCAATAAGAAAGGTGATCTGGATAATGGCTGGTATGGATGAATGATCTTCATTACTAATGCTTAACTGTCTCTTCTTTGTGTTGTGTGTGTGTGTGTCTTTGTGTGTGTGTGTGTGTGTGTAAGTAAGAGAAGGAAAAATGAGAAGGGTCTTCTAATCACTGCTGTGATTAGAAGACTCATCATCAGAAAGAAACGTTTACAGATCTTTTACTCATGTGTTCATCAAATTCAAAGTAAAGTCAATTTGAAAAATACCCATAGATTAAAAATGCAAGAATGACTTTAATGCAGGGTTAGGGTCAAGGTTAGGGTCAACCCCTCAGTCACCTCAACCCCTAAAGCCCCTCAAACCCCTAAACTCACTGAAATCACCTCAGTTCCATCAACCCTCCCAAGCCCTCAGCCCCCTCAAGTCCCTCAACCTCACCAGTTAATATTAGACACTGCTCATACAAGAAACTGGCAGCTCTCTGTGAATGCTGCTAAAACAGGCACAGCCAGGTCGCACACACACACACACACACACACACACGCACATTCACTGCTCATCCCCACCACCTCCACACACACACACAACCAATCTCAGCACTCGCACACCAGCTCGATACTCTAAGAAAAGCCTTTGTGAACCGCAGCCCGCCTGACGCCAATTTCCAAAGCAGGTGAGGGTTAGTAGTGGCTGGGGGTTGGGGGGTTTGACACAGAGCCGCCAGTGCCCCAGTGTCGAATCTTGGAAAGTCAAAATGTAAGTTCACATTTGAGGAATCCCACAGAATAATATAGAATATAATACAAATGCCACAGAGCAAACAGCAGAGCAAATGTGGATTTAGCCTCATAAATACTGTACATCCCATAATCACTGATTGAACACTGAACAGAATGAACGTGTTCACACTCTACCATATTCTCTTCATCTGTTCATGGACCAGACATGTGTTCGTTCTCTTCTCAGAAGTTCACACAGATACAGATACGAGATGTGGAATCGCTGCTGAGATGAGAGGGTGGAAATACTAAAGATAACGCACCTACGGGAAAAACGAAGACACCGCATGAAGTGTTTATGATTGTTAACTAATAAAAATCATTTGTAGATCTGTTGTATACTGATGTATTCTATTGTAGAAAAGCAATAGGACTTATGCCTGTGATCTGATCAGAGCCATGATCACCAGAACACACTGTCTCTACCACAAGACACAGAAATGGGCTCGGCCTGAGGTCTACCAATTAGCAAACACTTCATATAGTTCCTGCAGAATGATGAAAAGGCCCAGCCTGTAGGAGCTACAAAAGGTTCTACGAACTATGATCATGGTGAGTAATTCATATACTGTGTGAATGCAGAAAAAAAGATCCTAAGAATTGCAAAGGTTCTTGGAACTACAAAAGGTTCTTACAGTGGGAAAGTGCCTCATGTGAGCTGCAGTGCACAATTTCTGTTGGTTGGGTTAGGGTTAGGGTTAGGGTACACGCTCATGACCAGGGTTCATCACTTTTTTGTTGTGGAACAAGGAGGCTTGAACTCCAGAGCGCTCAGAGACCCGTGGTTTCTGAGGGTTTCTGCTTTGGTGTTTGTATTGTTAAAACCTTTGTTTTCCTCCTTTTTGTGCTGATAAAGAAAGTGAAAAACAGTTACCGCCTCTGCTGCTTTTTAACATAATTGGTGGTTCCACTAAGTTGAATGAAAACCATTGGAGTTGGACAACTTTTGACTGACACAGCAATGGCTTTAAATAACAGGTGAAATAACAACACAAAGCACCATATGACGTTACTCATACACCGTAGTTTTATTCCAACAATCCGTGTCATTGTTGTGTTTGAAATATGAACTGGTTTGGTGGTAACTGTTGCATATTTGTATTTGATCTAATCATATGATTGATGAGGTCGTGACGTCAGTACGGTGACATCCATATTTCCCAGATGTTGTGAAATTGTATGGTGCCAGGATGGTTTGTTCTGGGTGACACATGTTCACGTCAACATCAATCACAATCTCTACGATGGCCCTACAAAGTTTCGGGGTCTTGACTTCATCTCTACCCTCTTGAAGGAGTACCGTTCTCCAGTTCTTCCATCTGTCAGGATGTACCAGGTTCCCCAGTAGATGCCATTGGTCACCCCGCTGTAGCGGCCCCGGTAATAACGGCCATTAAGGTTGGCTGCCAAACAGGCATCGAACCACCAGCCAGTACCATAATACTGTCCACAGTTTCCAGATGCATAGCGGTCATTGTCTTTGTCTGCGGTACTGAAAGACCTTCCATCGTGGTTGTAAAGCTTGCTGTAGCTCAAGGCATTGCCGGCGTCTCCAGAGTACTCCCGCGCTGTCAGACGATACCTGGAAGAAACAGGGCATTTATGTCTTTACACCTGTCATTGCACTGTACTGTTAACTTTGTCCAAGAACTCTCAGAGATGTTCATTTGACTTTGGATCATCTGAATTTAAAACCAAAGAGAAAGATTTCTAAAATGATATCATAACTTCAATATGTACCTAATTTCACATTCAGTAAAGACAAGTATGTAGAATAAACCTGTTATGGTTCCTGTTGCTGTAAGTGTCACATCATTCCCTGTTGCTTTTGTTCAGTGGTAGCAATAGCGATCTGCCGATAGTTACAAAGTAACCTGCTGATTATCTCTAGTGCCATTCTAAGCTATCCGTTTAAGAGACCGTTCCATGTTATTTATGTCTTTAAGTAGGGAGCGATAGGTATTACAAAAAGAAGGCTAATTTACGGTAGTGTAGTGTTAATTTAGCATCTCTCTCTGTCCCTTTCACTCTCCATCCTCTCTGTCCTGCTTGGTGTATAGCATGGTTAGTTTTTGTCATCAACACATAAAGAAGAATACCAACTAATTAATACAACACAACACATAAATTGGCAAAAAATGAGCAATGTGATTGGTTAAAATTACTGCAAAAAAGCCAAGATACATCAGATCATTAATGACCACAAGACTGACCCCTGGCCAGTAAAAGGCCTGGTGGAGGTTGTGAAGGTACTAGTTCCACACATGAGAGGAACCATGAGGTGATTGAGGACCCAAGTACCTGATTCCATATACCAGGTCAGATGTGAATATTACCAAGTACGTCTTTGATGTGTCCTAGTTTTATGAGAGCTTAGAGTCAACTCCACCTTTGTGCCTCCGATGCCACGTTGAAGTTGCTGTAGGTGGCGTGTCTCTTCTGCTGGTGCCAGTCCTCCAGCTCGATGCGGAGCTGCTGTGGGCATGTGGAGGTCAGGGCGTGTAGCGCTGCATTCCCCAGCCAGTGTTCTCCCTGTGGGCTGCCGAAACCATCCCGGTACTCTGACCACGTCCTGTTGAAGTCCACCGAACCGTCCTGTCGATTCTGGATCACTGTCCATCCACCGCCCGCTGTCTCCATGTCACATTTAGCCTGAGCCAGAACCAGGTGCAGATTTGACTTATGTATTTGTACAAGGGTGAGGGTGTATCTGGGGGACATACCTCCAGTGCTGGTCCGTGCGGGTTGGGCTGGATGGTGTAGATTCCATTCTCTTTGATTCCCATCCTATAAATCTCTGCACAGTCCTGAGGATGTAATCTCTCCACAGGCACCACTGCAGCCACAAACGGTACTGGTTTATTTCAGGACAGGGTCATTGTCACTTGGATGGCATCATTCCTACCTGTAGGTGTGTGTTGTGTGATACTCTTCAGGAAAAGGAGCAGATCTTTCTCTCCTTCTCTTCCCACAGCTGCACTCTCTGTCAGATGAAGAAACACAAAATGGCAGCTTCATCTTTTAAATGGTAAATGGACTGTACTTATATAGTGCCTGTCTACACATGTTATGGTACTTAAAGCACTTAAACTGACTCACATCTACCCTTTCACACACCAGTGGGCAGCTGCTTCACCATGCCAGGCCCCATTGGCAGCAATTGAGGGTTCACTGTCTTGCTCAAGGACACCTCAACATGTGGACAGGTGAACTGCCAACCCGCTACCAATGGAAGACCCACTCTACCATCTCAGCCACAGCCGCCCCCTTTTCAACATAAAAGCCCTTCAAAGTATCTTTCAAGAGTTCTCTCTGAAACCGTCATGTCTTTTCCAAACTGTTTCAAGGACTTGGATTAAGACATATTCGCATTTGTGAATAAATAGACAAACGTGTCTAACGTCACAACATACTTACAACAGGAGTTAATGTTCAAGAAGCTTCATCCAATTTAAGACCATTCCCAGACAGCACTATTCAAAGACAAAATTACACAAACTCTTTCCAACCGTTTCCCCAACATAAAACAGATAGAATTGATGAGACCTCCCATAGTGTGATAATTTATAAGTCATGGGATGGAGGGTGGGTGTAAGTGTGTGTTCACTATGTTTGGATTTTTCTGATATGCTTTTGATTTATTTACTCAGCTTTTAAAAAAGCGGACAAACTGTAATAATTGATGTCTTGCATTTCATTTTTCATCAAAAATGTTGAGCTACAAGAAGCTTAAAAACAATTGTTGCTGAAGACAGTGTAATGGAACCAAATTCAACTATTAAACCTGGTGGATTCTTCATGTTCTTCACATGCATTCACTTGGCTCGGATGGTCCATCAGAAGACCTCTGTGTGTGTTTGTGTGCGTGTGTGTGTGTGTGTGTGTGTGTGTGTGTGTGTGTGTGTGTGTATGTGTGTGTGTGTGTGTGTTCTTGTCCTCGTCAGTGCAGTCACAGTCCTATGCACTCACCTATGACTGGCCTTACGACGGTTG